>CM023451.1:50616775-50710845 GCA_013339765.2 Haemaphysalis longicornis | reverse complement strand
AGGTCGAGGCATCGCGTAATCTGCATTTGCGCACTGCAGGTTGGTATGCATTCTTTCCCAAACGGTCTTGTATTTTGTATTGCTGTCGCTGCTGCCGAACTGTTCATTGTTGATTCTTGGTCAACCACTCTGTTGCAAACCCTCTAGTTCCTCAGGCTGAGAGTATGACTCAGCCCACAGCTGTGACGAACCGAGAGAACCGTGTTGACCTTCGAGAGCTACGGGCCGAAGTTCGGGATGTGAAAGAAAACATGAATTTTTTCAAGGGGAAGTATGGGGAGATGAAAAAGCAGCTTTAGGAGGCACGGGTCGAGCGTGATGAACTTAAACAAGAAAACAAACAGTTGCGTAGAAAGTGCACCGAAAATGGTTCAGTTATAGAGGAACTGCAGAGGCCAGTTGTTCAATGTGAGCAGTACTCCCAAAGGTCGAATCTTGAGATCAAAGGGCTTGTCCAAGAAGAAAACGAAAACGTGACGGAGCTCGTTAGCAAGGTTGGGGACGTACTGCATGAATCCATATCAACTGATGATATTGAGGTGTGGCACTTTGTTCCCACTCGGGAGGAAGGCAAGTCGAACGTAGTGGTACGGTTCAAAATCCGCCAGAAGCGCAACGCTGTTCTCGAAAAGGTACGGAAAGTCCGTATCCGTAACAACTATCTTGGACCGCCTGATCAAACACAAATATTTTTAAACGAGCATCTATGTCCTGCCCTGAAGCGACTTCGCCTCCAAGCAGTAACCAAGAAACGGGAACATGAATGGCGGTACGTCTGAACTCCAAATGGCCGAATTTTCGCTCGCAAGTCGGAATCAAGGGACAGGGTTTGCAATAAATCCTAGCGCGATTTGAGTAAAATTGCCTGAACAGGAACGTGCTAACGGTCCTCCATCTTTGGCTGCCATTATGCATCATGAATTCTGTTCGCCATTCGACGTAGCAGTACCACTCCAGGCATTAACCACTGCCTGTGCTATCCCTATTAACGCACGATCTGTTCTTCCAAAACAAGATAATCTTTCCATTTTTTTCGCAGAATTCAGCACCAATTTCGAAGTAGTCATGTTCACTGAGACATGGTATTATGAAGGGAGCGAAATGTTAGATTTTGATGGATATAATCGCTATTTCATTAGTAGAACAGAAAAACGGGGCAAAGCAGTCACCGTGCACATCAAACAGCACAAGACTTGCGAAGTGTTAACAGAATACACATGTGTTACGGCCGATTACGAAGTACTATGTTTGAAATGTGAGAGGGAAATATATCTTGTCGTTTACCGCCCTCCGTCAGGCAACCCGAACGTTTTTCTCAATTTCATTGAACATGTGTTGGAATAAATATTCTTCTTTCAATCAGTACCGCATGTTACAAGGAGGCGATTTTTATATAAATGTGTTGGACTACATCTCCCCTTCCAGCGAGTTCAGAAACAATATCAGTGCCTGTGGTTTTCGGAATGTAATAACAACACCTACCCAAATAACTCAATTTGGACAGACTGACCTTGATCTGTTCATAGTAAGCGTAGATACACCTATAGAAGAAGCCGGCACCATAAGCTACGGTATTAGTGACCACTGCCACATTTTTATCACCTATTCTAGCTCTGTAGCAAAAAAAACCAACGCAGCAAAAGGTTCACAAATACAGATGCCTCTGAAGTGATTGTATGGAATCTTTTCGCGCACGTGTGCTAAATGCCGACTGGTCAATCATCTATACCAAGGTTAACGCAGATGAGGATTACAACGAATTCCGATCAATTTTTAGCTACAACTACAATGCTGCTTTTCCTTTCAAAACAATAAAGACTAAAAAAAATACGAAAACCCTGTATCAGCCCCAACTAATGAAAATGATGAATAAAAAAATGCCATTTTTAGATAGTTTTTGAGGACGAGGGATCTCTGCGCGCTGCAAGAATTTAAGAAATACCGAAACAAGCTTTACGTAGAGTTAAGAAAGGCCAAAGCCAGACTTTTACAAACACATCTTCATGCGTTTTTCTGCATGGCAGAAAATACTTTGCTGAATTCCTGGAAAAACTCTCCTCCCCTCCGGGGTGCTGCCGAGAATAGCATACCCGCAAAACGCCAGGGAAACTATTCCCCTATTTGGAGTTCGCCATGTGCAACCAAACTAGCTGATAAAATACTACTCCTCGTATGGAGTGCGTTGAAGGACAAGCCATTTGTTTATTTCGTATGGTGAGTATTTGTGATTATTCTGAAGACAAGCATATTACTCAGAAATTGTTCTTGTGTACAGGTCTGCCATGACTACGACTTCTTTAGTTGGCCGAATTTCTGTCGACGGAATATATATAACAATTACCATAATCAGCCTGTGTACGCCCACTGCTGGGCAATGAACTCGCAGAAACACCTCCAATTATCGCGGTCCTGGAGTAACTGCCACCAATTTATCCCCGCCAACATCTTGACCTCATCTGCCCACCTAACCTTCAACCACCGCATGACACGTTTGCCTCCTCCAGCGATCCATTCTGTTACCCTTAACGACCAATGCTTATCTTCCTTCGCAATATATGCCTGCCCACCCCACTGTCTTCTGCTTAATTTCAGTTAATACGACCTTACCGCGTTAGTTCCCTGACGCAATCCTCTCCTTTGTGTCTTAATGTTACACTTATGTTCCGTTCCATTACTGGCTGAGTTATACACGATTTGAGTTGAACAATTTTACTGAGCCTCGAGGTACGTGCCCCGTAGGTGAGTATACACGCACACACACACACACATATATATATTTATATATGTATATATATATATATATTACCAATATATAGTATATATATATATATAATATATATATATATATATATAGATATATATATATAATATATATTATGGGTTGGCAGTCAACCACTTCACTGGTCAACCACTGGTCGACCACTCTCGACATGTCGTAGACACTCGAGTCACGGCTCGGGGGTTAAAAAGAAGGTCCCCTTTACTCCGAGTAGTCCGAGTGGCGCTGGCTACCACCCCCAAGCGCAGGAAAAAAATACCTTAACATAAATACCCGAGAAAGTGCTGGAGAACAGCCCCCCGCGGGTAGCGTAGTGGTTATCGCACCAGATCCGGTATTCTGGAGGTCGTGGGTTTGGATCCCAACCGGCGGGCATTTTTCACCACTTTTCTTTTCGACTCAAAAATTCTTTCATCTCTTTCTATGACCCACCACAACGTCCCCTTTGCTTTCCAGGTTTACTTGACTGCCAACCTTATTTTTCGTCTTATTTCACGGAGCCCCTCATTTCCCATTTTCTGATTCGCTACATGCTTAGCGAGGGCCTCTGCTGTGGCAGTCTTGGTGCCAAAGGAGCTTAAGAGGATTCAACGCTGGTCGACCACTCTCGACATGTCGTAGACACTCGGGTCACGGCTCGGGGGTTAAAAAGAAGGTCCCCTTCACCCCGAGTAGTCCGGTGGCGCTGGCTACCACCCCCACGTGGCAGGAAACAAAAATACCTTAACATAAATAACCGAGAAAGTGGTGGAGAAACAGCCCCACCATAGCGTAGTGGTTATCGCACACAGCCGGTATTCTGGAGGTCGTGAGTTCGATTCCACCCGGCGGGCATTTTTTCATCACTTTCTTTTCGACTCAAAAATTCTTCATTCTTTCTATGACCCACCACACAACCATCCCCTATGCTTTCCGAGGTTTTCTTGACTGGCCAACCCTTTATTATTTCCGTCTTATTTCACGGAGCCCCTCATTCCATTTCTGATTCGCTATATAGATATATATATATATATCTATTATATATATAATATATATTATATATATATATATATATAAGATTATTGTAAGGAGATAGTCGGCGTTCCGGTAGAAGGCTGGACTTGTTTATTCACGAACGAGGCGTCGACGCAGACGGGGTGAGCCGAAACGACCAGCTTTTCGCGAGACTGACACTGAACGAGCGCGTCCTCTTCCTCAAGCGGCATCCGGCGCAGCATATCCACGTAGGGGGATTTGCCCGTTGTGGCTGATGCTCATCACAGTTCTCATGGGCGCAACATGCTTACTACAATACCCCCGGCGGAAAGGGAGCCATCCTGGCGACCTACGGGGAACACAAGACGAGCGGGTCATAGTATGGCTTCAGCCTCTGGACGTGAACCGTCTCGCGACCACGACGTCGGCGGTCCGAGGTGGACGTTACGGGTTCAACAACATAGTTCACAGGTGACGTTTGTTCCAGTACTCGGTAAGGCCCTTGGTATTGAGAAAGAAATTTCGACGAAAGACCGGGAGCCGGGCACGGTACTGAAAGCATGACCAGTGATCCTTTCGTAAATGTTGGAGCTGTAATGGAGTCATCGTGACGCGCCTTTTGGCGTTGCTGCTCTTCCGATGTAAATCGTCGGGCTAGCTGGCGACATTCCTCGGCGTGTCGAGCGATGTCAGACAGTGGTGCATACTCGGAGGCGTCAGGTCGGTACGGAAGTACTGTATCCAGCATGCAGGAGGGCTCACGAACCATGAGCAAAAAGAACGGCGAGAACTCCTGTGGTGGCCTGGCGTGGCCGTATTATAAGCATACGTCACGAAAGGAAGACGAGGTCCCATTTAGAGTGGTCCAGGAGACGTACAATGGCGATCATATCGCCAAGTGTGCGGTTTAAACCTTTCGGTCAGGCCATTAGTCTAGGGGGTGGTTAGGACGTGCTCTTATCGGTGGACACGTGGCACTTCGGCCTCGAAGGGCCTCCACGACTTACGGATAGAAAGACGCGGCCCCTGTCGCTCAGTAGTTCGCGAGGAGCAACCATGCCGAAGAACAAACGGCGTAGAAGGAAAGTGCGCAACGCTCCCGAGCCGAGGCGGCCGGTAAGCGCAGCTGTTTCGGCATACGAGTTAAGTGATCAATGAACGGACGATGATCCAGCGGTTACCGGCGGCTGTGCTTGGGAGTGGGCCGTAGAAATCGATGCCTACCCGGTCGAAAGGCGCGCCGGGCAGGGCAGCGGCTGGAGTGGGCCCCACTGACGTAGCTGCGGTGGAGACTTGCGACGTTGGCAGTCTGGGCAAGATCGAACAAACTTGGCGACAAAGGTTATACATCCCGCGCCAGTAGTAGCGGAGTCGGAGTCGCTCGTAGGTTTTGAGTATTCCAGCGTGAGCACTTTGCGCATCGGTTGAAACGTAGTACAAAGGTCCTTGCGCAAGTGGCGAGGATCACTAGTAGACCATTTTCGACCTTCGGGGAAGTAGTTCCGGCGATAGAGGAGCTGGTCACGAAGAAGGCAGTGGGCAGCTGACGTCGCAGCGATCAGGCACAGAAGCTGCCCGTGAGTGCGACAACTAACTCGAGGATCGCGAAGAGACCCAAGGTTCTTTGCGCTGCTCAGCAACCATGTCCGTCATGGCGAGAGAGGTCAGGCTGTGGTCTGCCGCGAACAGCTATCTATATCCGAACGCAAGCGGGGATCGAGAAAGAGCGTCGGCGTCGGTATGCTTCCGTCCCGGATCGGTACACAACACGGATACGTACTCTTGAAGCGTAGGTCCCAGCGCCAAGACGGCCGGCGGGATCCATCAGCGACGAATAACCACAAAGAGCATGGTGATCTGTTACGACGTCGAAAGGGCGGACCGTACAGTAAGGACAGAAATTTGCTGATTGCCCATACAATGCCAAACATTCTTTCTCTGTTACGGAGTAGTTGACTTCGGCTTCGTCAGTGTACGGCTCGCGTAACTCACCTACGTATTCGTCAAATCCGTCCTTTCGTTGAGCGAGCACAGCACCTAAGCCACACCACTGGCATCAGTGTGGATCTCAGTGGGCGCGTTCGGGTCAGAGTGCCGCAGTATCGGTGGTGACGTGAGGACCCGACGTAACGTTAAGAAAGCCTCTCACACTCGGGGGACCATTCGGCAATGTCTTACTGCCGCCGAGAAGCTGTGTAGAGGCGCATGATGGAGGCAAAGTTTCGTGCAAAAGCGGCGGAAGTACGAACAGAGGCCGATGAAGCTTCGTAGGTCCTTCAGCGTGGTTGGCTTCGGAAACTCCGACACGGCACGAAGTTTTCCCGGGTCCGGGAGGACACCGTCTTTTGAGACAACGTGTCCTAAAATGGTGAGTTTCGAGCAGCGAATCGGCACTTCTTAAGGTTCAGCTGCAGACCAGCGGAAGGCAAGGCATGTTAGCACTTGTTTGAGGCGTGTGAGATGGGTGCAAAATCATGCGAAAACACGACTATGTCGTCTAAATAGCAGAGACACGTTTTCCATTTCAAGCCCCGCAGTACGTTGTCCATCATTCGTTCGAATGTGGCCGGCGCATTACAGAGTCCGAACGGCATGACGTTGAACTCGTAAAGGCCATCGGGTGTCGTAAATGCCGTCTTTGAACGATCAGCGTCGGCCATGGGCACTTGCCAGTAGCCGGATTTCAAGTCTAATGACGAGAAAAACTCGGCTCCCTGCAGGCAGTCGAGCGCGTCGTCTATGCGAGGCAGCGGGTAAACGTCCTTGCGCGTGATTTTGTTCAGCGGCGATAATCCACACAGAATCGAATAGAGCCGTCCTTTTTTTAACGAGAACCACAGGAGAAGCCCAAGGACTCACGGATGGTCGAATGACGTTGCGTTTCAGCATGTCCGCGACTTGTTCATCAATGACACGCCGTTCGGTGGAGTACACGCGATAGGGTCGCTGTCGCAACGGCGCGTGCGTGCCGGTGTCGATCTCATGACACACAGTCGACGTGCGGCACAAAGCGGTGTCGTAGCAGTCGAAGGATGAAGTGAAGCGGTGTAGAAAGAGTAAGTAGCTCGTCAATTCGTCGGCCGAAGAAAGGTCGTCGTCAATGGCGCTTCTCAAAAGGGTGTCATCAGGTGTAGACTGAAGACCAAGCGCGGTGATGTCAACGGGCGTCGATTCCTCGAATACACTGAAAAACTAGACCGGCATGCACTTCTTCTACAACGCCAAGGCATTCGCCACGGAAAAGTGTAACAGGGAACGACGTCGGGTTCGAAATAACCATTGTGCCGGCACCAGTTGCAATATCAAGAAACGGCGAACGGCAGCGACAACCCTTTGCGAGCACAAATAAGACCGGATGGCGCGAAGACGACTGTGGCGTCAGAAATGCTGTTGCACGACAACGGCACAAGCACAGATGAGCCAGGAGGAACGTCCGTATCGTCGTTGACACGCAACTTGGCGGTTGCTCGTCCTGCGGGTTTCTACCTCCGGAAACAGCTCAACTTCAGCGCGATCACAGTCAATGATGGCGTGGTGCGCGACAAAAGTCCCATCGAGAATTCATGTGTGAGAGCACGCCGACAAACGATGAACTCGACTACATATACAACCCCTTGAATTGTGACCCGAGCAGTGCATGCGGCTAGCGGCTCCAACGGTTGTGCACTATCGGTTCAGAGAGTAACACTACCTATAGGTGTCGTCACTTTTCGCAGCATTCGGCAAAGTTTCGCGTCAATAACAGGCACCGCAGCTCCAGTGTCAATAAGCGCCAGGGTAGCAACACCATCAACACACACTTCGATTACATTGGACGGCGAACAATGAGGACTTAGGCATTTCGACGTTGACGCAGTTTGTGCCTCCGAAACTGCGGCGTCTAGTTTTCCGGGTCACCATTGGAAGAACGACGGCGCATCGGGGAGAGTGAGCGGCGTCGTGGGGAAAGAGAACGACGGCTGACGAAGTCGCGGTTATCAGACGGAGCAGTCGTCGGCAGCCGGGTCGGAGCGTGCTCCATTGGCGGTGTTTGCATGTAGGGTAAGGGACACGATGCGTTGCGCGCGCCCGTCATGCCACGACGGCAGTAGCGGGCCACATGTCCGGCAATCCCACACGAATAGCAGATAGGCCGATTATCCACCGTGCGCCAAGGATTCGCGAATGTAGACGCTGGATGCGGAGCGACACGCATGGACCGGACGCGTTGAACCCCGGCATGACTCACAGGGCTTGCAGCAGGTGCAAAGAAGGGTCCCGGCATGGTTCCAGTAAAGGTTGTGCACGGTCTCGGCATAGGTGAAAGGCCTATGTGGCACTGGTTCGATGAAGTTCAAAGGAGCTGCCATCGTAGTTGGCGGCGTTACGTCGGCGTATACCACTGGAGCTACCGCGGAATTGGGCGGTCGAGTGCTTGGAAGTGCGTCAGCCACTTGTTGTCGTATAACGCTCCTGAGGGTTGGGGCTAAATCCGACTGAGGCGGCTTCGCTACGTCGCTAACGAGAGAAAGCTGACGAGCCACCTCTTCGCGAACAAACTGTTGAATCTGGGTCAGAGAACACCCCTATCCTCAGATGCCAAGCTGCAAAGGGAATGGTCGTGTTCCACTGGGCTTACGAGTGGAGAGCCCGCTCTCTGCGAAGTTCATCGAACTCTTGGCAAGCGTTTATGACTTCAGCAACCGTCCGAGGGCTTTTCGCGAGCAACATTTGGAAGGCATCGTCGTCTATGCCTTTAAGAATGTGCTTGATTTTGCCCTCTTCGGTCATAGCGTTGTTTGCCCGCTTACACAAGTCAAGGATGTCCTCGATGTAAGAGGTAAAGGTTTCATTCGTGCGCTGAGCGCGTTCGCGCAAACACTGTTCAGCGCGCAGTTTCCGAACAGCGGGGCGCCCGAACACTTTGGCAAATTCGGTCTTGAAGTCCGACCACGTGCGTAGATCAGACCCGTGGTTCTTATACCAGGTCTCTGCGACACCGGTTAAGGAGAGACTGACGTTGTTCTGTTTGAGTTTATCGTCCCAGTTGTTATGGGTGCTCACCCGTTCGAAGGTTGTGAGCCAGTCCTCAGCATCCTGGTCATCAGTGCCGTTGAAGAAGGGGGGATCCCGTGAACGGACCGTGCCAGGGCAGATGATGGGCGCCACAGGAGGTAGGGACTCGTGGTGGGTACCTTGAGACATCCTCGAGGGAAGTGTCCGGCTGCGCAGCTCCAGGGTAGATAAATGGGGACCCGAGCAGCACCGCAACCTCCACCAAAAATTGTAAAGGAGATAGTCGGCGTTCCGGTAGAAGGCTGGACTTGTTTATTCACGAACGAGGCGTCGACGCAGACGGGGTGAGCCGAAACGACCAGCTTTTCGCGAGACTGACCCTGAGCGAGCGCGTCCTCTTCCTCAAGCGGCATCCGGCGCAGCATATCCACGTAGGGGGATTTGCCCGTTGTGGCTGATGCTCATCACAGTTCTCATGGGCGCAACATGCTTACTACAATATATATATATATAATATATATATATATATATATATTATATATATAGATATATATATAGAGAGAGAGAACACAAGAGAAGAAAAACTTCGAACAAGGTAAAAGCACGATTGTGGCCTACGTTTCAGCAAAGAGAACTTGCTTTCCTCAGGGCCTATTTGAGGAAAGCAAGTTCTCTTGCTGAAACGTAGGCCACAATCGTGCTTTTACCTGGTTCGAAGTTTTTCTTCTCTTATATATATATATATATACATACATACATATATATATATATTTATATATATATATAAAACATATATGTATATATATATATATAGGGAGTGAGTCAGAGAGAGAAAGTGATTTTTTACCATCAGCATTCTGTGGACATAATATGACTGCACCATTGGTACATTACATGACTCAGCAAGCAGTGACAATGCGGCTCTGGCTACGATTGGAATGTGACTGGGTAGATACAGCTACACCTAATCCTATTTGTCATGAAAATACCCTTGCTGAAAACACAGTTGCTTATAGAGAAAGGGGAACCATTGTATGATATGAAAGAGTATAAGCACTGTACATGTAGTTCTATTCCGGGTACAAATAATACTAGGCTGTCTCAATCAAAAATTCTGTAGCTGGTAAATGTTTTGGAGCTACAACTGGTATCCTGATGCATCATCTTTACTTGAACAATGAAACTGTGGACTTCACACACCACTGCTATGAGCTGACATGAAAAATTATACTTTTCCTATTCCTTTTATTATGGTTTCTTGCAATTCAAATTTCCTCTTTCGCTCCTGTCGCAGCTCCTTCTTCACGGGCTCCAGCTGTTCGTGCAGTTCCTTCACGTCCTCCTTCTTAGCAAAGAGGAGTTTCTTACGTGATGGCTCAGAGCAGCCATCAACAATGGCCTGCCTGCGACCAAGCTTTTTCCTTCTCAGCAGCTCCTTCTTGGATACTTGCTTCTAAAATGCAGAACACATGCTCAAGCATCACGATTCAGTCCCCAATTCCAATTAGAAATACAAGGGAAGCAATAAAGGCAACGGTTCGTTTTTACGCTGGCATGAGTGCAAGAAAGTTTTGAAAGCTTAAAAAACGTCAAAACAAAATTTTTGATAACGGCAGTCTAATCAAAAATACATCCCCCAATATGCATTTTGCCTCAACAACATAAGTAGCAACTGTCAAATAGCAAGCTGCGCTCTAGCAGGCCGATAAAAGCCATCGCAGTACAGTTCACTTTCATAATGGACTGAATGGGCAAATAAATTGGAAATTAACAACTGGTTACTTAAGGCAAACAGGAAGAAGGGAGGCCTTGCTTTTGTGGATTAGGTACTGGTGTACCTCCCATAAACTTGCCTGGGGTCGTTCTTTGGTAGAAAGCGGCTCTTCAAACACCACTTTTGGCCATCTCATCCGCCGCTTTGTCATTCCTTTGAGAAGTTGCGCTTTTGTCTCTGCAATACCAGAAAGTTACGATAAACAAACCAACCACAAAATTGCAGTTGTCTTTTTTTTAATTCGCATTTTTGTCATGCGGCATATAAAGAAAAGATAAGGACATTAGGTAGAATAAAAATACCGGGTGCAAAAGCACAGGTAGTGAGGAAATTGATGACCCTGTACAAGTCTAAAGGTAGGCATGGAGTCCGGTCTCATGTAAAAAGTTCAGCAGCGACCTGCAGTAGCGGGCTTCGTTCACCCACCGGTTGGAGTCCCCCGGTTTATCCCACCGAAGACCAACCACTCTTAGCGCACTGTCCCGAGCTCTTCTGGTTCCTGTGCACGTCCACAAGAGATCATTGACATCAGCTTCAGCCGCCGAAGCCGGACACTTGGGACATGTTCCTGGGTTTTCTGGTGCGGGTCTCCAAGTCCAGGTGACTGAAGGTGTGAGAGCCACCCAAGCCCGAAGCCTCCTCAGAGAAACTTCCTCCACCCGGGAAAGATTATGGTGGAGGGAGAAGACACACGGGGGAATAAGGGCACGTGTGTCCCTTCTCAGAAGAGATTTCATGGCTAAAAGGCGGAAGCGTGGACCACTAGGAAGAGGGCTAGGGGCGGATTCAGATTCAGGTGGGGCCGGAGAGTGCGAAAGATTGTCCGCTAATTGGTGGAAAAAATTGTTACCGTGCCCCTGTACCCAATGTACGCGTACCATTAGCTGTGCTGTCTTGTGGAGGCTGTGAATGTGCTGGCAAATCAGGGGAGTCTTTTTCACTTGCTTTGGGTGCTTCACAGCACTGAGTGAGTCTGTGTATATATGCGCCTCTTTGATGTTAGGGAGGGCACTTGCAGCTTTGATTGCGTCAGTCAGCGGCAAGCCAGTGTTCAGTGCTGACCATTTATTTTGCTGTTGGCAGGCTCCCCAGGCGGCAGACGTGCGTCAACATTGTCACGTTTGGCTGCATCCACACAGCCATATCGACCCTTCTTGGAAGCGCACAGTTTCGGCACGTGCGGGCACTCTCTCGACTGACCAGCCAGCCAGAGCCTGTCCTGGAACCGGTTGGTCATCGCCTGATGCCCGTTGTGCCTGGAACCTTCAACCACGTCCCCTGGCGGCCGGCCTCGCCTACTTATACGGAGAAGCCACCATGCACCTCTGCAGTCAGCGGCAAGCCAGTATTCAGTGCTGACCATTGATTTTGCTGTTGGCAGGTAAGGTAGTTACGCCACCAGTTTGCTTTCATTGCTTGTACGTTGGCCGCTGACTGCACTGCCATGTCGTCGTGTGCAAAATGTTCTAAATTGGTACCCGCACAAGTGAAATGTTTGACATGTTGTAAATGTGGCGAAAGCTTCCACCTTGGAAAGGCGTGCTCATCTGTTTCCGAGTCGTCGTTCTCGAAAATGAGCACCGTTAAACGAGAAACGTGGTGCTGCCAGCCATGTAGATCGGATTCGGGGGCCAGTGCAGACACAGACACCCTTTCCGGTGACAACTCTTTTGCAAAGCAGTTCACGGCTGTGAATGAGAGGCTTGACAGCCTCGTGTCCACTGTAGAGCGGCTCGCAAAAAAACTGGAGGATTTGTTGTCACTCAAGACTGCAGTCGTGGAAATACAGGAATCGATCGACCATCTGTCCGCGCAGTACGACACAATAGTTGCTACGATGAATGCTAACAAGGCAGACATCGCCGTACTCAATGCACATGCACAGTCAGTAACTACTGCAGTGAATGACCACACAGAATCTTTGTATTAGTTGACCACCGAACTTAATCAGTTAGAACAGTACACCCGTCAATGCAACTTCGAAATTCATGGTCTCGCTGTCCAGCCAAAAGAAAACTTGTCTTCTTTTGTGTGCGATCTAGCTCTGAAACTTGACCTAACTTCAGTACAACTGATATCGCAGCTGTTAACCGTCTGCCTAGTGGTCCTAATAAATACCGCCTGTCCTTGTGCAAGTTCACAAAGTTACCACAAAAGAACAGTGGATCAGCGCGCGCACAAAGCTTCCTGAGCTGGCGGAAGAGGAAACGTTCCCTCGCCTTTACATCAACGAAAACCTGACTCGCGCTAATAAAGAGCTCTTCCGCTTGGCTAGGCTTAAAGGTAAAGAAAAAGGTTTCAAGTTTGTGTGGACTAGGAACGGCAGGGTGATTGCTAGGAAAGAAGAAGGTCGCCCCATCGTTCATATCGATTCGAAAGCGGACCTTGACTTCGTCGTATAAGAATGGATAAAGACCACTTCCTAGTTTCTCAATCTTTTTCTGCAGTCAAAGAGTTTTTTAGGTGTGATAGTAGTTCGGTTCAAATTTGCCACGTAAATATTCGAAGCATTAGAAAATAGTGGGACCAGTTCTTGGCTTTAACCTCCTCGTTTAGGACTTGCTGTGAAGTTTTTGTGTTAACCGAGATAAATGTTCCTTTAGACACCCTTTGCAACTACACACTTCCTGGCTATCAAGTTTATTCTTACTTACGTTCCATTGGAAAAGGGGGAGGCATAGCTGTCTTTATCAAAAACACGTGGTTGGTTTCAGAAATAACTTTTTCTTGCACTCAAGCTGAAGTAGTCGCATCGCGGTTATGTTCCCCATTATTATCTCTTGTCTTGATAGCGGTGTACCGCCCCCCTTGCTGTAATGGGCGCATGTTTCTTCAAGAACTTAATGTGGCCATTTCTTCCCTGTTGTCTGGTGACAACATATGTATGACAGGTGATATAAACATTGACACACTTGCGCCCAAACTTGCCACTAACTGCGGACTATTTAGATGTATTGTCCAAATGGGGTCTAGACTGTGCAATTTCGAAAGCTACCCGTGAAGAATTTTTGTCCAGTAAGCTCGTGACTTCTTGTTTAGACCACATCAACGTACGCGTTCACGATTTTCAAACCCTCTCAGCTGTAATTGAAACTAAACTTGCGGACCATTATTTTTTTGCATGCTCTTTGTCACCGAAGTCTTCACATGTGCGCACAGTCGCGAGCAAAACAACTATTTCAGTCATTGATCCGAGGGCGCTTGATAGGGAAATCGCACAGTACGACTGGCACAACTTTATATGTATTACATCTCCCAGTAACATGTACGAAAAGTTCGTAACCTTGCTCGATGAATTCAAGAAAACTGCGACACGAATAGTTAAGGTCAGGCAAACAAACTCTAATGAAAAATGGATGACAAAAGAAATCCTTGTCGCCATTAAAGAAAAAGATATGCTTTGTGCTCGAGCGAAACGTGCCCCACAAAATGAAATTCTCAGGGCAAGCTTTAAACAAAGTCGAAATAAGGTAAATGCGATGATACATCTAGCTAAACGCAACCACATGCGGAATAGGTTTGAAGATGCGCGCTTCGATTCTATGGAAACTTGGTACTTAATTAATGGTATGAGAGGTTCTAATGTGCAATGCAGCAAGAACGAATACTCTTTTTCCCATTTTTCTGGTGACGGACTGAATATTGCCAATAGTTTCAACGACTTTTTTTCGCGGGTCACAGGCGTTGCCCGATCTACCCCTGGCATTTGCACGTTGCAGAATAGCATAGCTAAATCGGCTTATCTGCCCCCACTCGTTGAATGTGACCTCAAGTCAATTTTATTTGCTCTGAAAGCCAACAATTCACCTGGGCATGATGGTATTTCGATAAATGTGCTGCGCAGAAATTTTGACCACATTGAAGCTGTTCTTCTTTCCAGTTTAAACCATATCATTGAGAGTGGTATCATTCCCATACAGTTGAAGAAGGCAATAGTTTTTCCTTTGTTTAAGTCAGGTTCTCGAAATAAAATTGAAAACAATAGAACTATCTCGGTTCTCTCTTGTATAGTTCAGATATTAGAGAAACACATTTTAAATGTTATGACCAGTTTTTTATCGACTCATGATGTTTTCTCCCCATCTCAGTATGGGTTTATTGGAGGCTGAGGTACTCAAACTTTGCTCGAGGACTTTTCTGATTTATTAAACTATACTTTCGATCGTAACCAGATTGCATGTGCATTATTTCTTGATGTAAGTAAAGCTTTCGATAGCGTGTGTCATACCCTCCTGTTCACCAAACTACAAAGACTAGGTTTTCGGGATAACTTTCTGCGTCTACTTGGAAACTTCTTACTTGACAGAACTCAGGTTGTTCGGATTGGTAAATTTTCAAGTAATGCTTCTTTTATTAGGTCAGGTGTACCACAAGGCTCTATACTGAGTCCTCTGCTGTTTAAGTTGTATGTTAACCACCTCGCCTATTCTGTATCGTCTTCAATATTTCAGTACGCCGATGACACGGTTCTTGTTTCTTATGCTTCTCGTCATTCTGACGCCATAAAGTCGCTTCAAGTTTCTGCAATGGAAAATATGAATTGGTTTACAGCCAATTCCATTGATGTTAATACAAAAAACACAGCTGAGTTGCTTTCACAATCTATTGAAAAAAAGCTGACCTAACGCAATCTTTATTTTTACAGTCAGCGGCCTGCTCTTCTTGTACTTGTATTCCTGTAAAGTATGTGTCCACTGTGAAGTATTTAGGTTTGTATTTCGATAGCGACCTTTCTTGGAATTCCCACTTAGCTTATGTATGTAAAAAATTCGTGCTGTATCATCTTTGTTGTACAAATTAAGAACATTTATTCCATTTTCGCTGCGAAAAGTCATTGTACATTCACTTTGTTATAGTGTGCTTAGGTACGGTATTACAGTATATGGTCACTGTTCTTTACGTTGGATAGAGCGAGTCAATTCCATTTTGCGTTTTTTGCTGCGTACCATTGCATATGACTTCTGTATGGAGAAAGATGACAATGTATTAAAAACCTTGATGTTGCCCGATTTTACCTCGCTCCTAAATGAAACCGTTATCTTAAAACTTTTTTGGATTAATACATTCAAAACGTGTGACACTCCTGCTCGGTTTCTGAGACCGAAGCAACGTTACGCAATTCCTCGTTGTTCCACAAGGTACGCGAAACGAACACGCCGTTATTATGCGCCAGCAATATTTAACACTTTTCCATCTGAATTTTTTGCGCTTGCTTCGAAATATAAACTGAGAAAGGCTTTAAAGTGCATGCGCTAGTGCTTTCCATAGATTTCGGGAATACCGCATGGTTATCTGTTCTTGGTTGGTGCTGCTTACTGTAGCATTTATAATTTTTTTTAACGCTTGTCGCCTGCCAGATTATTAGCTCTGCTTTGTAATAAGTACTGACAAGCCCGTTGCGGCTTAGGTAGGCCTGATTATGTACATGACTTCTGTTTGACTAATAAATATTATTATTTTTATTATTATATACAGCCTGGAGTTCCAGTAGCAGCGGGTCTGGCGTGTCGGTGGAATAGCAGCGCGAGCCTTTCAGTGCTGAGTGTGTGGAACTGACAAAAGGGGTCCGTCCTCCGTGCGGGAGAAGGGCTGCGTCTGTGTACAATACACAGTAACCTTCAGGAACTGTGGTATCTGAGGTTGGCGCTGGCTGCTCACGGCGACAAAGCTTCGTTGTCTTGTGGGTTGTTATTGCTGTATAGCGCCATAGTGGAAGGTCGTCTATGGTTGAAGTCATGGGAGGCTCTTTACAGAAATACGAATGGATTGCTCCGACCACAGGTATGTAAAAACGCTTGAGCTTTCTTGCTTCTTCACGCTGAGTTACAAGCTCCGTGATAGTATTGAGTTGAGAGTGCTCCTGTAAGATAGGAATCGGAGAGAGACGAGGAAGTGCCGTGATGGTTCGCATGGCCTCTCTGTTGATAGCCTCAAGCCTCGCCCGTTGTTGTGCTGTCAGTCTGTGAAACTGCGGCTGGTAGAGTGAGCGTGGCTGTAGAACAGCGCGTACAAGTCGCCGAGCCACCTCCGTGCAGGCTCCTCCACCCCGCGTGGCAATCCTGCGGATGAAGTGCAAGGTCGTCGAGGAGTCTTTCTGTGCCTTTCGGAGCCAATGGATACCTGAACCCAACTGGTATATCTGAAGTCCCAGCACCCGCAGCTCTTCCTTGGCTGGTATTGATGCGGAACCAATCTTAAGTTGACAGTTAGCCTTCGAGGCTAACTTCCTCCCCGCCTTATAAGCCACTTGTACATAGCCAGACTTCTCAGCGGAAATTTCCAGGCCGGCTGTTTGCGCAAAGGCATGGAAAACATCCAGGGCTTGCTGCAGATGACGACACTGCAAGCCGAGGTCTCGGTTTGTAGACCACATTGTGACATCGTCAGCGTACATGAGAAACTTCACACAAGGGATGTCTTGTAGCTTCCATGCCAGTGGTGCGAACGCGATGTTGAACAGTAGAGGCGCTAGCACGGAACCTTGCGGTGCCCCACGGTTAGATTCGAACGGGCCAACAGGCTTTCCGTCCACTCGTACTGAAAACGTCCTTGAGCACAAGAAAGAGTGTGCCACTTTGGTGACATGAAGTGGAACCCACAAAAACTCCATGTTTCTAAGTATTGCTTCGTGTTTCACGTTGTCATAGGCCTTGGCAATGTCGGTAGCCACCACAGTTCACACAAGGTGGCTGTGAGGTGAAACATGCAAAATATCGTCAGCCAGAACAGACAGGCCGTCCTCGGTACCCAGGTGCTGTCTGAATCCGATCTGAGTGGGATGATATTTTCTATTGTGCTCCAGCCACCAGGATAACCGAGTGGCCACTAATCGCTCATATATGTTGCATATTGTAGGTGTCAAGGAAATCGGGCGAAGTGCACTAATACCAGTGGGAGGTTTTCCCAGCTTGGGGATTGGCACTACCACTGAGTGTTTCCACTCGGGTGGAATGACACCTTTAGCCCATACATCATTCAATGGGTATAGTAGTGCTTCCAAAGCCTCCCCCTCCAAGTTCTTGAACAGCTCATATGGGATTTCATCATACCCTGGAGACGAGTGCGCCTTGGATTCTTCAATGGCCGCGATGAGCTCGGCCATCGTAAATGGGTCCGTTATTCCTGAGACGTCCGATACATCAACACAGGGAGGGGCGGCCGGAGATCAGAAGTTCGGAAAGAAACTGATGGCCGCTCTGTCCGCAAACTCCTCTGGGCTCATGTTGAGAGCCAGGCAAATGCTAGCTGATGAATCCATCAGTTGTTGTCATGCATTTGCATACATACTCTTAGCATTGCACAGCCTGAATGCACTTTGTAAGGGTAAAGGTATCAGTATTTTATTGAAAAAAGGATGCAACTGAAGCTGCTCGAGGAAGCGAGATGTCAACATCCTAAATGCGGCGTTATCATTAGGTATGAAGGCAGGAGTGCAAAGTTATCTGTAGTTAAATGAGGAAAGCATCAAATGACAACTCCCTCATCCTTCTTTTTATTACCGGTTGCAGATAGTAGATATTGTTACAAAATGATTTTCTCTTGCACTGTTTTTACATTGATAAAGTGCTGCTTTTTATAGTTGGTGACCCATTCAAGCAAATATTCTCCATATGCTGCTGTAAAGACAGCCAGAGGCGAATGTAAAGCTGCAATAACCTTTGAGTGTGCCTACATTCACAGATTGCAGCTCTAAAAGTCGAATAACACGTCATATTGCAGTGGGGTACATCACTATAGCATGTTCGGCAGCACTTATACAAAACAATTTGCGCAACACAAGTTAAGGGCATTATGTGCTATCACTGAACTTATTGATAAACAACTTAAATTGTAGTATTACAGCATCTAATTTCACATCAATCGATCAAGTACGTTTCCGCCTCTTCTCTACACAGCTTGCCCATTGAATTGGTGAATAGTCACGCCTTCATTTAAACTTGGGCAACATGGAACTAAAAACTGGACAAATACGTTGAAATGCGCAGCGTACAATACATGTCTTGTGCTGTACGCTTCACTTACCAATTAATCATGTCTAGGGCTGAGGCGCACACACCAAAGACAAGCTCTGCTAATATGATTATTTATATGCGCTACTTCAAGCTGCTTGTATACGCGGAAAGCAGCAGCTTGCTTCCCGCTGTCGTTAGAGAATTCCAGTTGCCCATTGTTTTTAGTCCCACTGCATGCATAACAGTTTGTCCCATCAGGCGCATCATACTGGTCTCAGGCACACATATTCTTTCCATTTGATCGAAGTTGTGGAACTGCAGAGGTGACACCAACTTATCATGGTACAACGAAAGAACACACGTGGTGCAAAAGAAAATTTTGCGTCACCAGGCCACTTTTGCTAAGTCGCTACGAGATTGAATGGTCACCAACTGCTGTTGAGGCACACACCACAAGTTAGTCCTTCCCCAAAATAACTTCACAGAAATCACAAAAACTCACCTATACATGCCTTCTGGATTGCATTCATTAATTATGTTTGGAAACCAGTTGTGTCTATTATCACGGACAATTGTGAGAACACCTGTCAAAAATTTCTCATGGCAGTCGCTCTAATCGGCTAAGCAAGACACCCAGAGATTCTCGGGGACAAATATTCCCCGAAAACTCCATCCCACAGCAGCTCCTGTGGCGGGCTGGGGTATAGCATCTGTTTTCAAACAGAGGTGAACGTAACGCGTTATAAGTAATCGAATACTTGTAATCAATTACATTTTTCTTCAATTTTGTAACCTAATCGATTACCCTTTCAAAACTGTAGCATTCTGGGTAATTCAATGACATTTTCTTGAAATTGATTACCAGTGATAAATTACTATCACTTACTTTTTTTTCCAAAATCAACTGATAATCAGTTTTCTACGGCAGTGCTCATCTAAAAAAATATGCAACCTCTCTTAGGGACCTCCCGTCTGGTCAGATGTCGCCAGACCTCACCTCCCATTCTGGGTCTGAAATTGACCACTGCAATCAATTACCTTTTAAAGGAAGTAACTTTAATTGTAATCGGTTACTTATTTTCTGTAACGTGGGCAAGTCTGCTAGGAGAAGGCTCGGGTTCGAGGCCGTCAGAGGAAAAGTAGTTTTTTTTAGTTTTTGCAATATTTGATGTTTCACTCGTAATTCCGTTAAAGTTTTTTTTTCGTTGTGGTTATTAGTCAAGAGATAAACGACTCCAAAAATGGATTGTATTAGGTTTATTACAGGTTGGGTAGTGTAGTTCGGCTGGGTAAGGTTGGGCTCGTTGCAGTTGGGCTGGATTTTGGTAAGTTATGATACGTTAACGAGAGTAGAATACCTTGGTTACAGTAGGTAAATTAGGTTACGTTAGGTTCGTTGAAGTTAGTTAATGTTAGATTATAGTGGTGTTTATAAGAAGCAAGAACACTACAGTTATGTTAGGAGGAAAGATTAATCAGGTAATGTTAGGCCAGCCAGCTTTTACAGAAACTGCCGTGAGTATTGTACGGAGAAAATTCCCACGTTTGCCTCGTACGCAGCCTTCGAAATACGGCCCAAGATTACACGTCTTCAAACAAGGGATGGAGAAATGCAGCTCTACGAAGCATGTAATACACAATAGCGATGATAAGAAAACACAATTAACATCCGCCAACAAGCATTTTATTAGACCAGCTACGGTGCAGCTGAAACTTATCTGCACGAGTTGAACTTGCATTCCGCACAGGGGTGCACGCAGTACAGTGTACGAGGCACGCAAGTGAGTAATCGGAGTTGCAACCGTTGCCTCGATACACGTAAAGCTAGTCATGAAAAATTCTTCCGGATCACGTTCCCGCTACTAGAATGATTTGCACAGCAATGTTTGATTAGATGTGGCCCGGATGACGCCATCGGCCCCACCGGACCGTTTCTATTCAACAAAGTCTTTTCCCTCTCTGATTACATCTGCTGGCTCCAGCGATCTGGGTGGCGCATGCATGCGCTCAAAAATTTATGTGAATGAAGATGACCCCGCATCGCAGCTTCCGTAGAGGTCATTTTGTTAGTCTATTATCCCGGCTAACGTAAGAATTTCCGTCAGAAATTTCTCACGGCTCTCGCCTCTGGCCCGCTGCCCGGAGATTCTATGGGATAAATATTCCGTATAGAGACCATTTCGTTTTTCGTTGCTGCTTCGATAGCGTTGGGGTATACATCTCGCTTTTAAATGAAAAGGCTGAGGTTCGAGTCCTACATTGAGAGTTGTTTTGGTTTTTTTGCTTTCGGATTTTTCCAGTAATTGCATTTTTTGAAAATGCTATTTTTATTACTCTAGTGTTTATCATGTCAAGAGATCAACGAACAGGACTTGTAGACTGTGTTCGATTACGTTTATTACGGGTTGTGTTCTCTGTCGCTGGGCTGAGTCAGATTTTTGTTGTAGTTGGGCTGGATTTTGGTAGGTTATGATGTGTTCGGTTAGACGTAATATTATTCAGCGAGTCTTAGGCCAGTCAGATTTTCTGTAAACTGCCGCGAGATTAGACGCAGCCTACCATTTAGCCAGCTGTGATGCGCAGTCATGCACTTCAACTCACCGTTCAGTTCTTCCAGGCTGCCGTCATAAAATCCTTCGTCTCGGACGTCCGCCGAGGCGTCATCCGAGCGCCAATAAATCTTCTTGTTCTTGGCGAGGTCGTGGACGCTTTCTGGGTCAAAGTCCTTGATTAGGAAACCTTGAACCACTGCGGTTGCGCCGTCTTTACAACGTACGAAAACGCTGGCGCCGACATGATGCACGTTAGTGAGACCACGGTTAAAGCGCACTATCCCGGTGACAGTCTCAAGAAAAGCAGAAGAATTTAAGATGGCTGCTGCTGTGCACGGTCAGTGAGAGGAGGTACTGGCACGGTCCAAACAGAAAGCAGACGAATGTAAGATGGCCGCTTCTGTGCACGGTCAGTGAGAGGAGGCACTGGCACGGTCCAAACAGAAAGCAGACGAATGTAAGATGGCCGCTTCTGCACGGTGTGAGAGGAGGCTGGCACGGTCCAAACAGAAAGGACGAATGTAAGATGGCCCTTCTGGCACGTAGTGAGAGGAGGCACTGCCTCCAAACAGAAAGCAGACGAATTAAGATGGCCGCTCTGTGCACGGTCAGTGAGAGGAGGCACTCCTCCAAACAGAAAGCAGACGAATGTAAGATGGCCTTCAGTACTGTGAGAGGAGGTACGCACGGTCCAAACAGAAAGCAGACGAATGAAGGGGCTTCTGTGCAGCGTGAGAGGAGGACTGGCAGGTCCAAACAGAAAGCAGAAGAATGAAGATGGCCGCTTCTGTGCAGGTCAGTGAGAGGAGGCCGGCCGCCAAACAGAAAGCGAAGAATGTAAGATGGCCCTGTGAGGCGCCCTGGTCGCCTCCTTTGTCTCTCCTCCTTCTCCTGCGCTCCCCTTCAGGGGAGCAGGAGGAGGAAAGCAGAGTCCGGCCGCGGCCCCCTGGTCTGTGACTCCTCCATAGTGCCCGAAGCCGAGGTCAACGCCCGAGCGAGCATATGCGCCCCCTTGTAGCACGAAAGACAGAACATGCTTAATCCAGCTTATCAAGTTTAAAGGCGAATGAGAGTTAAGATTTCACATTAAGTTGAAACAAAACATTAAGCTCAATTGATGTTTCGTTCCAATCAAACTTCGGCCGAGGGAGAAAGGGTGCATAGCAGGGGAAATCGCGCTAACTGCCGCCTTGAAGCCTGCGGGCAGCGGCTAATATAAAGCGCGATCGCCTATGCCCATATGTATCTCAAGTGAGCTGTTTTTATGTGTTTTTACTGGGACGCTTGACGGCGCACGGGATGTCGCAGGACAATATATATGTGCCAGAAATTATACAAATGAATAGGTGTGGGCGGCGTAACTCATATTCAATGATTTTGTTAATTAGAAAATGGATGGTAGTCTTATTGCTTGCTCATAACCTGATACCCTAGTTCGATGGAAAAGGACTGCCAGCAGGAAATTACACACCCCCAGCCACCCCGCCTCCCCCACCGAGAGAACTTCAAAACCATGCACCCAAAAAGATTGACAACCACAAGCACCCTGCAGCAGGGATTTATAACCCCCCCCAACATCTTTTCAACGCCCCCCTAGGAGAAGTTCGACACCACTACCCCCCTCCCAAAGTTGAAATTCTGGATAAACCTCTGGCTGCCGGCAATTAAGTCGAATGTGGTACATCTCAGCAGCTAGATTGCTTAGTTGATTGGCAGGTGATCTAGGCACGGGCAGAACAAAGACGTCTATTGGGACGTTTCGACTGGTTCGCCGTCCAGCCAGTGCATCATAATAATTAACACCACCTATTGCTAGCTTGAATCTAAGGTTGCCGTGTGTAATGGCTAAGTTCGATTAGTAAACAAAATTTAATACAATCACATACATACCCTAAAGATTGCATTGTGGGGAAGTTGCCGGATTGGCCATCCAAGCTCGTTTTAATTACTTCCGAAGTTTGATTGCTCCATGCATACATGTGGTTGATTTCAGGCGTATTTGCAGTGGACGTAATCATAACAGCCTTTGGTGCAATAATTGTAATTCCACAAACACGGTGCGTGCATAAAAAACTGGGAAGGCCTGACTAAAAAAAATATTTGTATCTGAGCTCGATACAAACGAACTTAATTCGAGAAGACGTTGTACCACGCCCTGTCATTAATATTACGCAGTAAAACGCTTTATTTTACAGGGAATTGTCTTGCTTCTAACCGGAAAATTCGCTGACACCTCAGAGTTCCTTCCAAGTTCGCCAAGTGGGGCTAAGGCGTTGCGCCGCTGAGCACGAGGTCGCCGGGTTCAATTTCTGATGGAGGCGAACAGCAAAAAAAAAATGACGCATCTCCACGAAGTGAATCATGACGAGTGGGCGAAGCACTGGGGATCGTTCTTACCAGACCGTAAACGCCGCCGCACCCTCCGCTTTCCACGTGCGCTCCCAGGCGTTGCCTAGCAGCGTGTTTGTTTGCGTAATATATTCGAGCAAGGCACATGCTTTGGAAGGCGTCACAGCTCCTGTGGGTTTAGGAGTACTGTTTGAGATTCAGACACCGCGCATACATCGGCTTTCTTGCTCAATGGATAAAAATGCCGTTGCACTAAAGTACTGCTCAGAGGCAGCCCGTGTGAGCGCATATGCAGGTTCATTTCACGATCGCCCTTCGTGATCAACACCAGCACGAATTAATTGGTATTATGTGAATATTTTGTATATTAGGCAATTTATTACCTCTCCCTATATATAGTCACTTCTTATCTAATTACGATCCACCTTATGCCGTCATGACAGCTACGGCACTGCAGCAATATATGGCATTGTGACAATTTTTATCCCTGAACTTCGATCGTAAATCGGTGGCGTCAGTCTTCGCTCAGTTTCGACCTGTACGGTCACGTGTAAAATTGAAAGTCGTGCTTCGCTCAGGCATAGGCGAGTGGCAGCGCTAGAGCGCGAGGAGGGATCGGAAGCTGACGGCCAGCATCAAATTCCGCTCCCGCCTGCGGCCCTCCAAACCGACTGTTCTCGGTGTCGCCTCACATATAATTTTTTTCTGGTTTTCTATCCTCAATTTAGCACCGATCGAGAGGCTTTACAGCCGCCAGGACAAAAACGCTTCCTAGCTGTTCCTTCGGTGCCGGTCACCTCGATTGCAACTCAGGTATATTCATTTTTCGAAGGCATGCATATTCTTGACTGACCGAGTCATACAAACATCACAGCGCTAGTCTAAACAAAAAAAATATTTCCTGCCTTAACCTGGGGCTCCCTGGAGACGAGGGATTCAAAAAATCAGTCTGGAGTTTTAACTGCTACATGGGCTAGGCTCGCGACGTGGTGGTCAGGATTAATTTCGACCACCTGCGATCTTTCACGTGCGCCAAAATAGAAACAGGAGTTTTTGCTTGACGCCTTCGCCTAAAAATCAGCATCCAGTCGCCATCGGGAATCGAACACGCGTCCTGCCCAGCAGCACAAGCTGGCCGATGGGTCACAGCGGCGGGTAGAAGTGGGGCCAGCTGACACGATCGTCATTACATTGTAACTGCACCTGGTTGACACGCAGGAAAGATTCGAGGAACGGCCATGGGCGTCGGCAGGATTCTATCATTGGATTTAGGGGAAGACACTGAGGGGGCGGCGCAATTGTGCTGGGGTGGTCTTGAGGGGGGGGGGGGGCCCTTTTGGCATTCCCCTGCCGACGCCAATAGGTACGGCTTCTTACCTACAGCAGGTCCTCAGGTGGTCCCAACTAAATAAAGGCTAAATAAGCGTAGCCTATTTAGTGACACAAGTCTCAACCGGCCGCGGTTGCTCAGTGGCTAAGGCGTTGTGCTGCTCATCACGAGTTTGCGGGTTTGACTCCCGGCCGTGGCGGCCGCTTTTCTGATGGAGGCGAAAAGCAAAAACTGCCGTGTGAACGAGATGTCGGCACACGTTCATAATCTCCAGGTGGTCAAAATTAACCCGAAGAACTCCACTACGGAGCGCCTCATCGCTTGCGTAGCGTCCGCGAGTTAAACTCTACAATCAATCAAATCAAATTAGGTGGTCACAGCTATCCTGTAGAACCGAGAAAGGCCATAAATGAGTAGGACTGCTCGCACATTTTCAAACGCGCGAGCAGCCTCAACGCTACACTAAAATGCGTTTACAACTGATGTGCTCCACGCGATGCAGCGTTTATGTATTCCAAAGTGTCCAAGGAAAATGAGGTTAAAAATTGAGTGAATAAATCTCTTCGATTTGTCCTGCATATACTGCATGAGTTCAGAATTATTTCAGCCAGTTCAGCGCACGCGCCGCCACTGCATAACCGGTCCTGCGCACTCTTGTCGCCTGCTTCTGCGTCTCCTCCCTCGGAAGTGCAGCGAAAACCATGAACTCAAGGACACTAATTCTCTTCTCCGCTTCCTCAGCCAGTAAAGTGTGTTTTTATCTCTTTCTCTGCGCCCGAGGAATTCCGTGGGCCCATGTGTGCGGTTGCGCTCTTCGCATTCAGTCAGAACATGGATGTCGCTGCCACCAAGAAGCGGCGAAAGCGGTATCTCGACAAAGGGGAACCGTTTGTTGTTTCTCTGTCTACTGCATACGGGCGAAAGAAGCGCGAACGTGATCGCGCCCTGATGACCCCTGCAGAATCTCTGGTGGACAGCAGTGACTCAACGCAACAGTCCCATGCGTCGCCCGTGCTCGCGCAATGTACAGTCAGGCTCAATTTGAAGGTGATTGCGGGAGCACCGAGCAAGCAAGACCAGAGCGCCGTTCCGTGGCACTTTTTTTCATTCGCGAAGATGAGATTATGGTGCCCTCCCTCACCTCTTGGCTGTTGCATAGAATTCGCTCACCCCCTTTAAGGACGGCCGCTTGCCGCAGTTTTTTTCTTCATTCTTTTTTGGGCGACGTATCCACGTTTCGTTCCTCGGCAACCTGATAACACCGATGATACCTCGGCATTGCGGAAGCAAATTACAATTTTTTTACACAACAATGCCCCAGCATGCCGGCATAGTTACCCTGAAAAGGCTGCGTATCGGTGTGAATTATATCGATGAAACAATAAAGAAAAAAAGAAACGCGCGTGGCCTTTATCGTTTTTGGTGGCAGTGCGCGCACTGCCTAGAACAGCCATGAGAGAAGCAAATCTAGCATAATCTCGTTGTGGCTGATGCTAAAAAGTGTCACGCTAAGGCGCTGTCCTCGCGGTTTGTTGGCGCTCCCACGATAACCTTCAAATTGATCCCAACTGTAGGTGTGATACCGGCGCAGAGTCATCGTCGGCTGCTGTTGAGCTTGACTTGCGAGGTGAAGAAAACGGATGCGACCCCAGCCCAGATCTCCAACCCCAGCCCAGTTGACGAAAATGAAACTGGTGATGAGGCATCTGCCTCATGGGCGGCGGATGAGGAGGACGATGGTGAACGTGCAGTACTGGACGAAGCCCAGCACTTGGCATCGGATTTCACCCACTTCGGCGAGGATACTCTACCGGGATCCACAACTACAAAGGCAGCGGCCGTAGTGATGATCATGGCTTTTGTCATCACCCACAACCTCACCTGGGTAGTCTTCGGATATTTACTCAGGCTTGTGGACGCCCTTTTTGGCTTCGCAGGCAATGTGATTCCCCGGTTCAAGAACCTTTTCAGGAAGCTTTGGGCATCAAAAACGGCCAGCATAGGGAAGAAGTTTTTTTACTGCCAGATTTGCGCAACTCTTCTGGATCCGGTGCCTGGAACTTCCCGCATGAAATGTGACAGTTCCCTAGTCGACGAGGACAGCGCCACACTGAAGGCACGGGGAAATTATTTTGTCATATTTGACCTCAAGAAACAAGTGAAGCATTTGATTGCCCGTGCAAAAGACTTTCTCTTTGACAACCTTTTGAGGCTCAAACGAGACACTGAGCAAGGGTTTGTGCTTCAATAAAAGACATCACGAGCGGCTTAGTGCTGAGGAATTTGCGGGAAAGTCGGCAAGTGAAGTGGTGTGACTTAACCATTACAGTTAATACTGATGGAAGCCCTGTGTTTAAGTCCTCAACATGGTCTGTGTGGCCTATACAATTCGGCATCAATGAGTTGCCTCCGGACTACAGGTTGAAGAACTCTTTAGTGGGTGGCCTGTGGTTCGGAAAGCATCCTGAAATGACAGCTTTTTGAAGAAGTTTGTTGATAAACTTAATGAGTTCGATGAAGTAATTTAGAAGAAAGGGTCAACTGTCATCACATCGTCATTCTATGCGGTGTGCTCCTGCGTTGATGTCCCCGCACGGGCACTTGTAAGCAGTTGTGCGTACTGCAGCGGCTTCTTTGGCTGTTCCTGGTGTTATGCCCCTGGAGAGCATGTAGGAGGTACGTTGTGTTATTGCTTGAATACTATGCTTTAGTATGATGAGTGTGCCCAGATATCTTTTTTATTGCCCATTATTACGCATAGTAGAGTATATCTAATTCTTGTCTCCCACACCAGCAGATAGGGGCACCTCTCTGTTGGGCATAGTAGCATATATAGCTGCTGCCATACGCAGAGTTCGAACTGCCAGTTGCACATGACTGTCCCGGTGTGCATGGTTAGCAACGTAAATACTCGAGCGAGTTGGTGATGCATGTTGAACCACAGGGCAATCATCAACACAAGGATGCAAAATAGAAGGATAAGTAAGTAAAGCACCGACTTACAGCTAATTTGATGTCTTCAGAAACTCACTAGTAAATAAAAGCCGGCTCGGAGTTGAGACGTTCGATGATCTTGCAAACGAACGGATCACGGCGCTGATAGTCAGCAATGTTGAACAAGTCCCACCGAGCGAATACGCCGGGGTCGTCCTCATTGTCTCGAGGGTCCGGGGGGTCAACAGGGTGACGAGATAGACAGTGCGCGTCCCTGTACATGCAACCAGACTTGTAGACGACAGAGTAGTCGTATTCCTGTAGCCGTATTCCTGTAGTCGTAATCCTGTAGCCAACGACCAAGTCGTCAGGTGGGGTTCTTTAGAGTGGAAAGCCAGCATAACGCATGGTGATCCGTAACTACGGCGAATAATTTGCCGTACAAGTACGGACGGAACTTGCTTACAGGCCATACATTTGCGAGGCATTCACGCTCAGTGATAGAATAGTTGCGTTCGGCAGGGCTCAAAAGGCGACTGGCATACGCTATCACTCTGGTGCGACCGGCCTGTTGCTGGACCAATACAGCTCCTACGCCACTCGCATCAGTGCGAACTTCTGTCGCAGCCGTAGCATCGAAATGGGCCAAAATCGGACAACGAGTTAGACGGTCAATGAGAGAGGAAAAAGCCGTGGCTTGCACGGAGCCCCATGAGAACGAGGTGTCGTTCTTGAGAAGATCAGTGAGTAGGCGGGCTATGTCAGGAATGTGCTCGATGAAGCGGCGGAAGTAAGAACATAGGCCAACGAAGCTGCGAACTTCCTTCGCAGGTCGAGGGACAGGAAACTCTTTGACGGCGCGCACCTTGTAAGGGTCATGTAGCGCACCATCAGTGTCAACTACATGTCCCACGATCTTCAGTTGTTGTCCGCCGAAATGGCATTTGGACGTGTTGAGCTGGAGGCTGGCTCGGCGGAAAACCACAACGATGCCCGAAAGACGTCTCGAATGTTGGGCCAAACACGATGACGTCATCCAAGTAGCAGATGCACGTCGACCACTTGAAACCACGTAAAAGCAAGTAGATCATCATTTCGAATGTCGCAGGCGCATTACAAAGACCGAATGGCATGACCTTAAATTGGTACAAGCCATCTGGCGTCACGAAAGCGGTCTTTTCGTGGTCCATGGCGTCAACTGCAATCTGCCAATAGCCAGATCATACGTTGATAAACGAGAAATAGGACGCACCGTGAAGGCAATCGAGGGCATCATCTATACGAGGGAGCGGGTGATTTTATTCAAATCACCTTCTTAGTGATTTTATTCAAATGGCGGTAGTCAAAGCAGAAGCGCCACGAACCATCTTTCTTTTGCACCAAGACGACTGTTGACGCCGAGGGACTTGAAGAAGGTTCAATGACGTTCTTGTTCAGCATTTTCGCTACCTCGTTTTGGTTGATTGGTCGTTCCGTATGAGACACCTGATATGTTCGCTGGTGTATAGGGCCGGTGTAATCACAGATGTCCCGGTAGGATGGCAGTAGCTCGTGTAGTTGGCAAGATTGTTAGGCGGAAAGCATCGGAGGCCGACGGACGATTTTTCAGACCGTCGGCCACACTTGGAGCGACATCAGTGGACACAGAAGAGAGCCGGCATCCATCGAGGGGACAAACAGTGGCCAGTGACATTTCCTGTGGAAGCACTTGGCAGGAAGGACCAATATTCAAGAACTGCAAGCTTATTTGATTTTGCGCGACCATGGCGACTGCATTATTTATTTATTTATTTGTGGTCGGCTATGCCACTTCAGTGGTTACATCGTGTTGTCGCAAAAGTTTTTTTACAAAGACAAGATCAAGAGTTGAATGAGAAGTTTCGGTGACACGTGTGGGTGTGTGCACTATCTGCTGCCTATCATGCGAAAATGCAGTCTCAAGCAAAAGCCTAGCGCTATCAGTTTCATGCGATCCCGAGATGGCCAGATTATTCCACTCAATTCCCGCCAAGTTAAAATCCCCCTTTAGTATCAATTTTTTGTCTTTCTGAAGCACGCGTTCCAAGTATTCAGTCACCGCTTCCAAATCAGAAATGGGGTTTCTGGGCGGCCTATGAAGGACGCCAAATAAAGTGGAAAGTCCACGAAAATTGATCTTGCAAAAAATACTTTCATGGTTGGGGATCCTTTCTAATTCGGTACAATCGACTTCATTTTTTGTTATAATAGCCACGCCAGCCCCACGCTCATCACAGTCTCTCCGTAGTATTTTATGGGAAGGGGGAATGATTTCTCTGCCAATATTGTTCGAGGAAAGCCAAGTTTATGTCACACCAAGTATGTGTGGTTCGTGCAAACATAATACTTCCTCGAGTTATCGTGCCTTATTAACCAAACTTCTTGCGTTCAACAAGGTAATGCGCAAATATTTGTTATCAGTTCAAGAGGAGGCCGATTCTTGGTTGCCCTGTTTTTGCTGGCGTAAAAAAAGTGGGCTTGCGTTTTCTTCGTCCCATGTGTAAACATCATTATCCACGCGCAGCCTGTCATAATCAAGTGCCACTTTACACCCTTCGTCCTTGAACTGTTTCGCGTGTAGCCATAACTTTGAGCGCATCACTAACGTGGCTTTGCAGAAATAATGGCTGATAGATATGGATGATCCTTTCAGTTTCTAGAAGTTTTGCATAACGAACATTTTTTGTTGTATTCAAAGAAATTCAACATAGCAGGGCTCGGCTTGTTCGCACTCTTTTTACCAATCCGGTGTACCCTTTCAACTGATTTCGTTGCACGCCCAGTTTGGTATGAAACACTTCGCTCAGAACACGCTCTCTTAGATCAGCAGGGGTTTCACCTTTCTGCTCAGAAAGCCCAAAAATGACTACATTACAACATCGACTCCTATCTTCTAAGCCATCCAGTTTTCTTTGCTCTGTCGCGATTTTCTTCATTAGCGACAAAACTTCAGATTTAATTCAGCTATCTCCTCAGTGTGGCAAGCTTTTGTTTCTAACGTTATCGAGAAAGTTTTTCATTCACCGTGCCTTCTTATGTTTTCTGCGAAGGAATCACTGTGTAAATGGAGCCTTGCAGGGTTGTTTGCATGTCGTTAATACGTTTGGCAAGTTAAGCGTGCGATGGGCCTCGATTCCGTTCTACATCACGGACAAGCAACAGTAATAACATATTAAATACTTCATCAATCATTGAGATACACTTTCCTGGGCATGGCAGCACAATAAAGCATCTACAATCACTTCGCAAAGAAGGATAATCATATAACATACGAACCTGCACAAAGAACAGGAGAGGATTCATTTTCGTGTCCGAGATGGTCCCGCCGTGCCCTCTGATCGGTAGCCCGGCGAAGCAGCTTATATGTGCTTGTGGCGGTGGCTCTGCTGTCGATGCCTGGATCACGGGACACGTCGCTGTACCACGTGGGCAATGCCCGCTTTACCACGTGGGTAATGCCGTGCATCAGGGATGAGCTTAGTGCCTATAACGGAGTTGCTACCCGATAACCCGCTCGGTGGGCTGCATTTAGTGACGTTCCACAACGTGACCTGTGCAAAGAACAGGAGAGGATTCATTGTCGTGTCCGAGATGGTCCCACCAGGCACTCTGATCGGTAGCCCGGCGAAGCAGCTTATATGTGCTTGTGGTGGTGCCTCTGCTGTCGATGCCTGGATCACGGGACACGTCGCTGTACCACGTGGTTAATGCCGTGCGTCAGGGATGAGCTGAGTGCCTATAACGGAGTTGGTCCCCGATAGCCCGCTTGGTGGGCTGCATTCAGTGACGTCCCACAACGTGACCTGTACAAGGAACAGGAGAGGATTCATTGTCGTGTCCGAGATGGTCCCACCGTATAAGGAAGCGCCACGTCGTGTCGTAGGAGAACATCTCAGAGGAGAAACAACGTTCTCTCCGTCCGGGACAGGTGGGCACGGGGACAAAGGCACGTAGGTATGGCTTTTGAAGCTAATCGGAGGTGTTCGGCAGAGCATAGACGGTGATAAGGTTCAGTGTCGGCAACAGGACCGATAGGCAGGTCAAGACGAAGGATACGGGATGCGCAGTCTATGAGGGCGGCGCGGACAGTCAAAAAATCGAGACCAAGAATAATGTCATGACGGCATGCTTCCAGGACGGTGAATAGGACTGGAATTTTGTGTGCGCCAATGCCAACACGAGCCATGCAGAGACCTGCTACGGTGGGCGTCGGGCCGTCGGCGACTCGTTCAACATGGAAGGAGCAGGCGTCATAACTTTATGCAGGCGGCGGCGAAGTTGCGAGCTCGTGACCTAAATTTGCACCTTTGTCGATTAGGGTGTCCACACGAATACCGTTGTAGCGGCGCGTGTCCACCGCGCCGAGACGACGACGACGACGAAGGCGGAACCACGAGGCGCACGCTCACGTGCGCTCGTGCTGGAGGAATAAAAATCAGTTCGAGCCCAAACGCTGTCGTGGCTGGTTGTCAACTGCGCCGGTCGCGACATGATTTGGTGACGTGGACCGAACTCGCCTCTTCTGACCGCGCCATGTCGACCCTTCGGCTTCGCCGGATTCTGCGGGCCAACTACAACCCGGCGCAGCTACGCCCGCCTACGAAGCAGCTCCGCCTGCTCACGCTACAACCGCGGCTGTGCACAGCACTACTCTACCCCCGTTTTGGACTCGGAACCCGCGGACATGGTTCACGCAAGTCGAAGCGCGCTTTCGTCTGCATCGCATCACTAGCCAGGAGACGAAATATAACAGCGTCGTGACCTCCTTGCCAGGCAGCATCGCGGACGAGCTGGCCGACATCCTCGACGCCCCACATCCTGAAGCGCCGTACGACCACCTAAAGGCAGCGATCATCCAACGCAAGTCGGAGTCGGAGCGCAGCAGGCTGCAGCAGCTTCTGAACACCGAGGAGCTCGGTGACAGGCGACCCTCGCAGTTGCTACATCGCATGCGGCAGCTATTGGGCGATCATGGCCAGGACCTCAACAATCCACTTCTTCGGGAGCTCTTCCTTCAACGCCTCCCCAGAACATGGTATTGGTACTTGCGGCAGCCGCTGACATGCCACTCGACCAACTCGCGGAACTGGCTGACCGCATCGCGGACTATTCCCGGTCCCCAAGCATCGCCGCAGTCGTCGATACGCCCTCCACCTCAAGGGACGACTCCAGGCTTGGTCGACTTGAGAGCCGCATTGATGAACTCAGCCATCAGCTGTCATCCCTCGCACCCCTCTTGCACCGACGCCGACGTGCATCCCGCGACCGACGGTACTCCCCATCCCCGTCCCGTTCTCAACATCGCTCCTCCGCAACACGCGGTGAGCCTGGCCCTTCGGGCGTCTGTTGGTATCATCGTACCTTCGGCACTGCCGCCCGCAAGTGCAGCCAGCCTTGCTCATGGACGGGAAACTAGGAGACCGGACACTGGCGGCGGCAAGTGAACCCGGTCATGCAGTCAGCCGCCTCTTCTACGTCACCGACAAGGTTGCCGGCCACCGCTTCTTGGTCGATACGGGAGCAGAGGTCAGCGTCATACCGGCCTCTTCGCTAGACCGACGACGCCGAGAAATGACCTCCCCGTTAATCGCCGTCAACAACTCGCCGATCAACACCTACGGCCAGCGGTCGCTCACAGTCAATTTTGGCCTACGTCGCACCTTCCGGTGGCTTTTCACAATTGCTGACATCAAGCAGCCCATTCTCGGTGCTGATTTCCTGGCTTTCTACAACCTGGCCGTGGACGTGCACTCTCGACGCCTCGTGGACATGACGACGAGCCTTTCGGTTCATGGCGTTCTCTCCTCTGCCACGGCGACCGGACTTCGAGCCTTTGTGCCATCTTCCGTGTACGAGAAGATACTTGCAGATTTTCCCGCGATCACAAGACCCCACACGGGAGAGTCCCCGGTGAAGCACACCATCACCCACCACATCGTCACGAAGGGACCCCCTGTCTTCGCTCGAGCGCGTCGTCTCGCCGGATCGCGTTATGCCATTGCTCGTCGAGAGTTCGAGCACATGCTGGAACTGGGAATTGTCCGTCCATCCTCGAGCAACTACGCGTCAGCCCTGCATATGGTACCCAAAAAGGACCCCGGTGACTGGAGGCCATGCGGTGACTACCGTGCCCTCAATGCGATCACCGTGCCGGACCGGTACCCGCTCCCTCATTTGCAGGACTTCACCGCGAATCTGGCAGGCTGCAAGATATTCAGCAAGGTGGACTTGGTCAAAGCTTATCACCAGATACCTGTGGAGCCAGCAGACATACCGAAGACTGCCATCATTACACCATTTGGTCTCTTCGAATATGTCCGCATGCCCTTCGGCCTGCGTAACGCCGCCCAGACCTTTCAACGTGCCATCGACGAGGTTACCCGCGGTTTAGACTTTGTCTTTGCCTACCTCGACGACCTCTTGATCGCAAGCTCATCACCATCCGAGCACGAAGTGCACTTGCGAGCCCTTTTCACTCGGCTTGACGAATATGGCTTCGTCATCAACCCCAAAAAGTGTGTCTTCGGCGTGCAGACCATCGAGTTCCTGGGCCACTTGGTCACTCCACAGGGCATCAGACCTCTCGACGCCAAGGTGAAGGCCATCCAGGACTTTCCACAGCCCACCTCAATTAAGAAGCTTAGATAGTTCTTGGGCCTGCTGAACTTCTATCGGCGGTTCATTCCGAACTGTGCCGAACTAGTCCAGCCCCTCACTGATCTGCTGGCCAACCAAGACAGGCCCTGCAGAGCACTTCGAGTGGAGCGAGCAAGCAGCGTCCGCCTTTTCTGCTGCGAAGAAGGCCCTCTCCGACGCTGCCATGCTTATACACCCCGTTCCTGATGCTCAACTTCGTCTTATAACCGACGCCTCCAGCGTGGCTGTCGGTGCTGTGGTTGAGCAGTTCGTCTCCGGTTGGCAGCCACTTGGTTTCTACTCCCAGAGGCTGAAACCTGCCGAGACGAGGTACAGCACCTTTGGGCGCGAGCTACTGGCTGTCTACCTTGCCATCAAACATTTCCGGCATTTCCTGGAAGGCAGGGACTTCTACGTCCTTACGGATCACAAGCCCCTGACGTTCGCCTTCCAGCGCAACCACAGCTCGTACTCGTCGCGTGAGATCCGTCACCTCTCCTTCGTCTCGGAGTTTACTGTCGATCTCCGCCATGTCAGCGGCCCGATCAACACTGCTGCTGACGCGCTGTCTCGCGTCGAAGCACTTTCGTCTACACCCCAACCAATTTCCATGGAAGAGCTTGCTTTTGCACAGCGACAAGACCCTGAGCTCCAGCAACGCCACTCTGACACCTCCACGCTGACTTTCACGGAAGTGCCGTTGCCGTTTACCGAAGGCACAATCACATGCGAGACATCAGCCGGCGTCTCCCGACCTTATGTTCCACCGGCGTTTCGTCGAGCCGTTTTCGACACCCTGCACGGCAAGAGTCACCCCGGCATCCGAGCAACTCAACACCTCGTCACAGCTCGGTGGTTCTGGCCCTCCATGAATGCAGATGTCCGCCGGTGGGCACGCACCTGCCTCCAGTGCCAACGTGTCAAAGTAACCAGGCACACTGTCACTCCTGCCTCGCCATTCCATCCACCGGACAGCCGTTTCGCGCACGTGCACATTGACCTGGTCGGCCCCCTACCACCGTCGCGATGCGCCACCTACTTGTTGACGTGCGTCGACCGCTTCACGCGCTGGCCAGAGGCAATCCCGATACCTGATATTACGGCGGAAACAGTCGCCAAAGCATTTGTTGGTGGTTGGGTGTCCCGTTTCGGCTGCCCTGCTGTTGTCACCACTGATCGCGGGCGTCAATTCCAATCAGCCCTGTTCAACGCTCTCGCTGCCATCTTGGGAGTACGCCACATACACACCACCTCCTACCATCCGTCTGCCAACGGGATGGTGGAACGTTTACACCGCCAACTCAAGGCAGCTCTCACCACCTACGAGCCAAGGGAACACTGGGCCGACCACCTTCCCCTCGTCTTGCTCGGACTACGCTCGGCTTTTAAGGCCGACCTGCAGTGCACATCTGCCGATCTGGTGTATGGCTGCCCTCTTCGTCTCCCGGGCGACCTCCTCACACCTCCGCCTGCCGATGGTCCTTCGGACCCCGCCGGTTACGTGGCTGACCTTCGTCGCCTTTTCGAGCAAATTCGGCCTGTCCTTCCTCGACAACGCAGCGACCACTCCGTCTTCGTGAGCCAGGACCTTTCTTCCTGCACTCACGTGTTCGTGCGCCACGACGCTGCCCGTCGACCCCTCACTCCCGCTTTCGATGGCCCATACCGCGTCATCGAGCGGCACCCGAAGACTTTCACCCTCGACATCAACGGCCGCCAAGACGTCGTCACCGCTGACCGGGTAAAGCCTGCATACCTCGCCTCTCTCCGACCCAGCCAGACCTTCCCCGTCTCAACAACCATGTCCAGCACTTTGCACCATCAACCGTCCAAAACTGTCACGTGGGCTCTAACAATGGCCTCCGGCTCTACGGGGGGGGAGCCCTGTAGCGGCTGTTGTGCCAGAGCGCCTGGCCCAAAGGCGTTGCACGAGGCGACGCGCCGACAGCGAGGCTGAGTCACGCCTCTCCCTTTGTCGCTGCGGCGCGGCCGACTCCTGCATCTCGAAATGCTGCGGCGCGGCCGAATCTCTCAGCGGAGAACGACCCAAACAAGGGCATGTTGCTACGCCCGGAGGCGAGGTCACGGAGACGGCGGCGGCATCGCTCTCCCTTTCCCCATTGGCGGCGCAGCTGACTCACCGCTTCGCTACCATTCGTCGGAATTCAAACTTCAGGCAGCGAGAGCCCTGATTGGAGCATTTCGAACTTCTTGGGGCCACAACGAACTTCCCGGGCTATAAAAGAAGCCCGGAGGCTCTCATCGTCGGCATTCCTCGGCGGCTTCTCTCCGGCACCAGTCTCTTCGGAAGCACCGAGTGAAAGGGTGCTGTCGCCTTTGTGCGAATGATGTAACTTTTGCTTACCCTGTACATACTGTATATAAATGTTACTTTAAGTTTTCGTCGGCTCGAGAACTTCTTCGCTCTGCTCTGCGCCGCGTCGATAGCGGACGGAGCAAGGCAACGTCGCTACACCTCTGACTGCGCTCGGATGGCCAGTCCCAACAGCGGTGACAGCGGCGGGATGGCTGGTTCCCACCATCGGTGACGAGCTGGATGCGAGTCACAACCTTGGCGACCGCCCTGGGATAGTCATTCCCAACAGTGGATGGCAGCTGCGGGATCGACCGGCAACGGCTACTACCTGGTGTGGTAAGCGCTCGACGTTTTCTCTCAGTTCACCAGACTTCTCTAGCACAGGTTATGGTAGTTTAGAGAAGGGCTGGGTGAAGCACTGTGTATAGCTTTGAGTGTTTCAAGCCTAGAGAAAGTGTTTTGAAACCAAAGCTAGTGCCGAGAGGTAAACAAAGGAGCGTAGAGAATTACTTGCGCGTGCCTTACTAGTAGCTCGATAGTATAGGAACGGCAAGGGAATTCTAACGCGGGTAAGCAGCAAGAGGCCAGTGCAAACGATGGAGGACCTTAAAGTGAAGGAACTCATCGAAATTTGCGAGGAGCTGGGCCTTGACTTAGGCCGTGCGAAACGGAAGCAGGCGATTCTTGAGGTCTTGCGGAAGGAGAACGTAACGGCTGAGGAAGTCAATGAGGCCAGGGCTGAAATCAAAGAGCGCCGCGAGCGCGAGGAAGCCGAAAAGAAAGAGCGCCGTGAGCGCGAGGAGGCGGAAAGACAGGAACGCAGGGAGGAAGCCGAAAGGCAGGAACGGGAAGCCAAAAGGCAGAAACGGGAAGCCGAAAGGCAGAAACGGGAAGCCGAAAGGCAGCTCGAGTGGCTCGAGTTGATGAGGCTAGAGTCGGAGCTCCGGCAGGGTTCGCCGGCGCCTAGCGTGACTTGTCTAACGGTTCAGGCGAGCGGTCCGAGAAGTCGGGACCAACGGCCGCCGTTCGTTGTTGAGAGGTCAGGGCCGGAAGACGGAGCGTCCCAGGGCAAACGCGAAGCGACCGCACTCGTATTCTTGGCCAGAGAAGCGAGCCAAGAGAGCGAGAACGGCGCGGAGGCAGAGAAGCCGCTTCGAAATAAAGATTTCGAAACGCGCGCACAGTCCGCGAGCAGTGGCCAGTGCATGGCACAGGGCATGGCACTTTCGAGTTCGCAAGCGGGGAGGCTCTCGGAGAATGTTGACTCTTCCCCAGCGAGCGAGAAGCGAAAGGACGCCGAGAAGCTTAGCCCGAACTGCGAGCCGACCGAAAACTGTCGCGGTAGGTTAGTCGAACCGCCAGCGGCTGAGGCGGGTTGCGTGAAACCCTTCGGTGGAGAAACGGAGCCGGGCGACACGGAGAGTACGTTGTCACCGTTTTCCGATCAGCCGTTACGCGAAGACGAGCTCAAGGTCGAAGCGCTGCCGATAGGGCCGACAGAGAAATCCGTTGAGCTCGTCCCTAGATGGCGTTGGCTCGTCGCGAGTGACGTTGACAGAGACCGTACCGCCGTCACCGAGAGCAAAGGGGTGCCTAAGCGAGATAAAGCACTTGCTGAGACGTCCGACAGAGGGCCGTACAGGTCCGCTGATCGCGTTAATGTGTCGGTCTCAGGTTCAACGATCTCGGCAGAACGCTCAGAATCAGAGGAGGCCTCAGAGACGGCTTCCAACAGGATCGCGCACAGTGCGCGAGATAGCGAGGTTTCTCGGGAAACCTTGGACAGCGAGGCTAGCCAGACGAGGCCGCTAGAGCCCCCGGAAACAGAAAGCGTTCCTTCGGATGCGAGCTCTAACTGCGCGATGTGGTGGCAAAGCCTGTGAGCGGGACACGAGAGACGCGCGAGCAACGAAGCCTGAGCGGCGAGCAGACCGAAAGCTCTGGCAGAAGCTTAGTGGAGCCAGTGGAGCCGCCGACGGCCGAAGCGGGTTGCGTCATCCCCATCGGCAGGGAAACCCAGGTGGCCGAGCGTTGCGAGGCGAACTCGATGTTGTCCCCAGTTCGCGATGACTTGCTTGAAAGCAAGGTGGGGGCACTTTCACCCGCATTTGAAGCTAGTGGAGCGAAGACGTACAGTGCGACAGCGAACGTTCAGAGCTTTCTGCTATGAGCGGAAACGAGATTGGGAGGCATGCGTGCCGGCCGCTATGTTGGCCTTGAAGTCAGCTCCGCGCGAGATTACGGGCGTCAGCTTTGCGAGGCTTGTATATGACCGCGGAAAGAGAACGCGTTTCGAATAACGAAACTAGCCTGTGGGGAAGAGCTAGTTGTAAGGCTGCGTTCTTCGTTTCCCCGTTCGGACAGTCCGTCCCGTCATGTTCAGCTTCGGACTCAAACACGAGCGGTATCGCTTCTCAAAACTAACGGATCGGGTGTTTTGTGGCCTGTCATAGTACGCGCTCCATTACCTCGACGATGTCGCCAGCTTTTCTAGCACATGGTAGGAGCACGTAGAGAACTCGCGAGTTGTGCTGAGCAGACGCAAAGAAGCAGGACTATCAGTCACAGTCAAAAGTGTCACATAGGATACACCGAAGTGACGTATCTAGCGCATGTGGCGGTGGTAGCGCGGCCGACGCAGACCGTCGGAAATCGAAGTAGCCGCAGTCGTTAGCTATCGCCGACCAACGACTAAGTCTGAGATAAGGACTTTTTCGGGTTTGACTGGATATGGCTAAGCGTATGTGAGAGATTACTCAGCACTGGCTAGTCCTTTGACTGACGCTCTCAGAAGAGCCAGTTAAAAAGGGCACAGAGAAGGAGGACGCGTTTAAGCGCTGAAACGAGCCTTGAGCGAGGAGCCAGTTCTAACGGTCCCCGACTTTTCGAAAGGTTCGTTATTCAGTGCGATACGAGCGATCGTGGCATGGAAGTTGTACTATGCCAAGAGGATACGAATGGCCGGGAACGACCAGTGTTGTACTTCAGCCGCAAGCTAACTTGCAGGAAAGAGGCTAACCGTACATCCGAAAAGGAATGTGGCTGCGTCGTGTGGGCAGTGCAGAAGTTTGCGTGCTCTGTAGTCGGTAACGCAGACGCACTAGGCTGGGCGTTCTAAGTTGGGCCGCCTTCGTCCTCCCCGTGTCTTTCGTTTCGTTTCTTCATGAGCAGATTTTAGCGTAGCAGGTAGATGGGAGCAAAATTATTGCCCTCATTTGCTGCCTCAGTTGATTATTTCCGCACCGCGTGATTTCAAGTAATCAACCTTAGTTATCATTTAATGTCGTGTGTTACGTTTGACACTTAGTGTGAGTTCTTCTTTTAAGAGTTTTACGTCCCGCATGGGCCTCTTGGTGTAGAGGGTCCAAATTGGGGATAGACACTTAGCTAGGAGAGTTTGTCACGTTTTGGAGTCTGGTGTTCTGACAGAGGACAGAGGGTGCTTGCTTGCGCTGGGTGTTGCCTGTTGTCGGTCGGTTCTTTGCAAGCTGCAGAACGATGAGCAACCGGTGCTGAGGACAGACCGGAAGAGCCGGACGAAGCTGGTCGAGACACCTGGGCAGCACGGCGAGGTACCTGTGATCCGGACCTGGCAGGCGGTACCCGTTCATGGAGAGGGACCTGGTGGAGTCGCCCTTTTCCTGGGGCACTGGAGGTGTACCTGGATGAGCCTGGCGAACGAGCGCGCCCAGCATCCGAGCCACGTGGAGGCAGCTCGTCTTCACGGCGCATTGTCTGGCGGCGGGGGTGCTGTTGTGCCAGAGCGCCTGGCCCAAAGGCGTTGCACGAGGCGACGCGCCGACAGCGAGGCTGAGTCACGCCTCTCCCTTTGTCGCTGCGGCGCGGCCGACTCCTGCATCTCGAAACGCTGCGGCGCGGCCGAATCTCTCTGCGGAGAACGACCCAAACAAGGGCATGTTGCTACGCCCGGAGGCGAGGTCACGGAGACGGCGGCGGCATCGCTCTCCCTTTCCCCATTGGCGGCGCAGCTGACTCACCGCTTCGCTACCATTCGTCGGAATTCAAACTTCAGGCAGCGAGAGCCCTGATTCGAGCATTTCGAACTTCTTGGGGCCACAACGAACTTCCCGGGCTATAAAAGAAGCCCGGAGGCTCTCATCGTCGGCATTCCTCGGCGGCTTCTCTCCGGCACCAGTCTCTTCGGAAGCACCGAGTGAAAGGGTGCTGTCGCCTTTGTGCGAATGATGTAACTTTTGCTTACCCTGTACATACTGTATATAAATGTTACTTTAAGTTTTCGACGGCTCGAGAACTTCTTCGCTCTGCTCTGCGCCGCGTCGATAGCGGACGGAGCAAGGCAACGTCGCTACACCTCTGACTGCGCTCGGATGGCCAGTCCCAACAGCGGTGACAGCGGCGGGATGGCTGGTTCCCACCATCGGTGACGAGCTGGATGCGAGTCACAACCTTGGCGACCGCCCTGGGATAGTCATTCCCAACACGGCGCGGGTCCGCTGCGCCGCGCCGACGACGACGACGAAGACAGAACCACGAGGCGCGCGCTCACATGCGCTCGCGCTGGAGGAATAAAAATCAGTTCGAGCCCAAACGCTGTCGTGGCTGGTTGTCACTGCGCCGGTCGCGACAAAATGTTACCTTGCAGGACTTTCAACACCGACAAGAGAGCAAGCCATGAGGAAAACATCCGGAAAGCCGAGCATCCTATCACATAACAACGTGCTTTCTTACGAACAAGCCTACAATTAATTAGTTCATTTATTCATTCATACGTGATTTATTTATTCATTCATTCCAAAATGTCACGCGCGCATCCCGGAGGGTATGGAGGAGGTCGCGTGGTTCCATTTCTCACCACGCTTTTTAAGGACGTAGTAACGGCTCTTATCCTCCACCGCTATGAACGCTGCATTCTTTTCAGCAACGCAAGAAAATGATTCGGTGGTTTGGTCTGCATGGTAAATGGATGTTCTTCAGCGGAAGGCTAAAAATTAGGACGGTTTTTTAAAGAAATGGTTGTTGCAGTGAGTGCTTCTGGAGCGCCTGAAACGTTTGATATTGCCAGAGTAACATAAGTTTTTTTACTCATCCTGTATGGTAACGTTTCCCACAAGTGCAGCCATAGCGAAGTACGTTTACTCTGTTTAAGCGTATCATGGTCATGGTTCCCCCGTTGAAAATAAAAAGTGCTCATAAAGGTTATCTATGTTTATTAGCCTAAGTGCACTGTAGTTTTCGCACTCCCGACTTAATCCGAGTTTTAAACACTGTAGAATGCCTTCGTTTTAGTCCGCACGCTCACTGCGCATGCGCGTCGAGTCGAGGCGATAGCGAACACTCTCTCGCGAGGGGCATTGGATTGGATTCGAACAATCTCTCGCGAGGGGCATTGGATTGGATTCGATTGGATTGGCTTGGATTGGATTGACTTGGCTTGGCTTGGCTTGGCTTGGATTGGATTGGCTTGGATTTGGATTGGATTGGATTGGATTAAAGTGAATTGTGTTGGATTGTGTTGCGTCATAGCCGCGGCAGACGCGCTGGGGCCGGCGCATGTGCAGTACTCTCTCTTCCACGGTTTCCTCTCCTTCGGGCGCGCTGCGCATATAACCGGTGTGCCGTTCTCCGGCGAAGCAACATCCGCGCTTGGCTCAAACACCTAGAGTCCACGCCGCTTTACAAGTACGCCAACGTCGTCGACTGGGACCGGCTTACGCAGTCCCTTCAACGTATATAAGCGGCGCAGCGCGCGTTCGGAATTCAGTCAAGGGCGTCTTTGCTTGGCTTTCGCTTGACGTGACGCTTTGCTTGACTCGAATAGATGCGACACATTTACTCGAGTTACCCCCGTGGGAAGATGCGGGAGGCTTTTTTTGTGATTGTCTTCCGAGACATACACGCAACAGATACACACAAAGACACTACGATGAGAAAGACCAAAACTCGGTTGGAAATTGTCACCATCAAATGTTTCCATACTGTTACACATTCAGGGTATCACTCCGGCTCCTACAGAGCTCTCGTATTCCGCATCATATTTTCAAAAAAAAAAATTTCTGGAGCAGCCGGGCATCAATAGCACCATCAAGCCCACCCGTCGTATTCTTCGATAGGCTGCGAAGTCGAAAAAAGTATGTATACGTCAAAAGGAATTCCTGCATTATTTACGATGTCATATCACACGGCAGTATCGGTAATTTTTTCAGACCTCTTTGATCAGCATTGTGATCAGATCAACCAAGTGATCAGATCAACTTGGCCTCACCCCTCAGTGGCCATTCTAGCTTAGCAAGAACATTGCAAAGCTTAGCAAACATAACAAAACTTAGCAACACCGGAAGAAACTAGGTCGACCCCCGGCTCCGCTGTTCTTTTTTTGCAACTGAATACCTATTTCACACCGTTTCAACAACCTTTACAGAAAGCCAAGCGTGTTGCAGTCGCCCTTTTCGCCACACGACTATAGTCTTTTTTTTTTAGTTTTGAAGGTTCAAGTTGGTGTTTCACGTGCCAAAGCTAAACTTGGGGCATGAGGTGCACCGCATATGGAAACGAGCGATCATTGCATACGAGCAATCATTCTTTTCTTGCGTATGAAAATTTCTTCCGTGTAGAGGAGTTTATGAGGGGATGTCTTCTTCTTTACAGTGCTATTTGCATCCAAGCACGGCCTTATTCAATGAACAGCTGAACACCTTTTGCACACCTTTTCAAGACCCTAAGAAAAACCAAGGGTGTTGAAGTTTATCAACACCCTTTTTTTTCACACAGGAACTAGAGTGTACTAGAAGTTTTAGAGTGGCCCGAGCGGCGGCCTCTCCCATTGCTCCGCCGGGTCGACTTTCGCGCTGAAAATACAACCGATATAGCGGCGGCGCTGCTGTCGTCGACAACTGAACAGCCGGCGCTCCCCGGCACCAGCTCCCAGCCTGCGGGCAGCAATATTTGCGTTGCTCGCTGCGGTGTTATGCGCTTGCGAAGCTGATTTATTTTGGATTACTGGGTTTAACGCGCCTGCGCTACACAGGCGATGAGGCAAGCGGTACTGGAGGCCTCCGGATTAATTTTGACCACCTGGGGATATTTAACGTGCGCCGAAATCTCGAAGACACGGACGCTTTTCGCTTTTATCCTTCATCACAAAAGCGGCCGCCGCGGCCGGGAATCGAACCTGCGCCTTTGGTAAGCTGATTTAGAAAGTAGACGCAGAAACGTCATGACTCCGCTTGAGCAAACTTTAAACTAGTACGACCCGACACAAAATTATCGCACCCCCCCCCCCCCCCAACGATACTTCATTTTTTATGCGTTTTCGGAAAACGTTAATTGCTGATTTTCTGAATTTTTCTGAACTTTCTGAAAACGTTAACAGTAATCTCTCGTTAACTCAAAGTCGTAAAATTAGCTGACTATTTTGAGATAAGCGTGGAGTTTCGAGTAAAGTCAAATGCAGAAAATTTGTGGTCAGGTCCCTGAAATACCGCTAGGGCTGCTAACAAAAGCACTATTGCACAGGGGAGATTTCGTAATAAAGGCAAAATAATTCGGGGGGGGGGGGGACTTCTGAATCCTTCCGTGCATTTTTAAAAGTTTATTAGTGATTTCTAGGACGTTTTTACCAGTTGCTTCAGCGACAAGGAGCTCCACCATGACAGCGTTATGGATGTGCTGCATCCATTACTCACAACAAACACCTTAACGGCGTTGGTTGCGACCAGCACGTGAGACCTTGACAGCAAATTTGGTTGGGTTCTGTATACATTGTGACACGGATTCATTTCTATATAAAAGGTTTAAACAAGTTCCATGATTACATGCGAATGTGGGAGCAATGCCTTAAACTTAGCCGTCGCTAATGATCGAGGGCGAGTTATGAAAATGTGTTGGCCAAAAATGTCAATTTAAATCTCCATGTTAGCGTTATTCCTAAACCTGTACCGGTGTAGACTTTGTGCACGATTTCCCGCTTTACATTTCATTTCCTGGGCTATTGAAAATGAAAACAAAATGTGTATTTTGTTCCAGTTCCGTTTATTTGAACCGCCATGTTAGCGTTCTTGTACCTCTACCTCGGACGTGTTATATTTCGTTTTTGTCGCGGTCAATATATTTTCTGATCTATGTTTTTCATTTGATTTATGTGCGTGTAATTGTACTCTCAGCATACTTGCGAACTAAATTTGGGTTAATTTGATTCAACTCCTTGCTGGACCTAGTCAGCCCTATCAAAAAAAAGCCATATGATTTTTATATCGGTCCCATAGAATTCATATAGAAACCTATACGAATTTTCATGGGCCCATATGATGCGGACCCATAAGAAGTCTAACCACATATGAATTCTTATGGGCCCATATTAGAACCCCATATGGGATCTTACGGGCACATATGATGCGGACCCATAAGAAGTCTAGGTGAAAGGTGGTGTGATTAATAGAACGTTGCGGGAATAGTTCTATGAAAGACGGTCATTGGGGCAACTGAGCTAACCGCTGGGCTAGCCCCTTTTTAGTTAAAAAGTTATTTCGCTTGCGCATGTCATTTTCTGTTCGCCACCACGTGACCCGTAATTATCCCAAGCGGGCTTAAATACTGCTATAATAACAACTTACGCAATAAAAAACAAACGCAATTTATGATATTAGCCCACATAACTACAGTCCGAGTGTAAATTGCAAGACAATAAATTCTTCTGAGAAGCTATGATCTCAGTCCTCATATTTTTTCGTGTCATTTGCGTCGACCAATTATATGTCTATCAAGCAGCACAATAAGGACACAATCATAAAGCAATCATGAACTGGCTCATATCAGGTAATTTCCCGCAAAATACTTTTTATGGGAAATTGAAATAGCGAATATGTCGCTGCAATTACTCTATTTACAATCCGCTACGAATGCTGCACCAAAGGAAAATTCGTAATTTTCCTTGTTGTCGGGCGGGAAAGGCAAAACTAATGCAAAATGAGCTGCAGCGTTTATTTTTCATTTCGTTACCCACAGTCCACTGTACCTACAGTATATTTAAGCAGTTGGACGACCCACAGAACAAATTTCGAGCGCTCCGCGCGTAAAGCAGCAGCGTTTACTGGCCCGACTGGGCACGCGGCCGTGCGCGCTGCCAGCCGCCGCTTTCGCTTTCAGTGGTTGTTGACTACAGCGCCGCCGCTATTTTCTGCGCGAAACGAGCACCTCTCCGGGCGGCCGGTCGGGCCACTCTAAAACTTCTAGTACACTCCACAGAAACGGTGTAGAGCTAGGAAAAGGGCGTAGCATAAGTGAAAAAAAGGTGTTAAGGCCTCCCAACGCCCTTTTTCCACTTATGCTACACCCTTTTTTGGCTAAAAGGGTGTAAAAACGTTTAGTGTGCATAGTCAAGAAATTAAGAGAGAATGCACCAATGTCTGGGCAAGCGCAAATATATCAAAATTTAGTCAAACACAAACAAGCGTTCAAAAGAGGGAACCAGTGAGGTGTTTGTCGTATGTTTTAAAGATGCGTTGCTTTCCTCTAGAAGACGCTTTCGCACAGCACTCTTTGTGTAACCTCTTAAGACCCCGCGTGCAACATATCGCACATTCAGCTTTCAGCTTTCAGTAAACAAAATTGGCTGAAAGCGAAACCAAAACAGTCTCTCAAAGCTAGAGTAGAGACTGGTGGAGCAATCTCTCGGTGTTTCATACAACTGTAGGTGCGAGATTGCGCGCATACTAATAAACAAAAATGGCGTTTTTTCGGTCGAGAGGTTTTCTCTTACCGTCGCCAAAGTAAATCCCTTTCATCTGTTTAAAAAGTTCTCTGAAACTATTGATTTTAGTTGTACGAGCTCATGAAAGACTAAGTTATCATTCGCCACCGTTATTTCTTCCTTGACTTCTCGGTTTTCTTCTACATTTCACTCGTTAATTCGATGTGCAACAGGTTGCATGTCAGGACAATGTTGAACCTTCGTGACTGTACATTTGGCAGGACACATAAGTGCAATTTCCTCTTTCTTTGTATTGAACTTAGGGGTCTATAGGGGGGAAGCCCCTTACGAGGCTGGGGCTGCTGGTGTCTCTTGTTGTCGTCGGTGCAATCGTCATCTCATGTAGTCACGGTACTAAAACACCGGGAACTCGTTTACGCTTTGCGCTGGAGCGCTTCGTAACGCGTACTAAAACAACACCTGCACACTCGTTTACTCCTCGCACTAGAGAGCTTCGTGCTACAAAGACAAGATATTTTTACTTCTATACCTCTACTTCCCAACGTTTTTATCGCCAAGTCGCCAAGAATACACTTATACACTGCTTGAAACGCTGCTAACGTGAAACCCTTACCAGGTTTCACGTTAGTGAAGTCGGCCCGGGATTTTTTATTGCAAATAAATGATGAACAATCTCTTGAGATGCCGCCGATGTCTCTGCCCTCAAAATTCTTAAGAGGATTGCGGCAAATGGGTACAAGCAGCCCCGATAACACGTTGTTTCTTTCGTGCAAAACTTCCTTTCCCCTGAAAGATTTCAAATTCTAAGACAATGCCGTAAGGGCTTGCAAAGGTAGAGTTCTTCAGGCCTGCCCATTTGTACTTCCCAAGCAGGAACGAACTGCTTGATCGGACACTTACCGATGACGGGAATAGTTTGCTCGTAAACGCAGATGTTTGGGGAGCACGACAGGGTGAAGCAAGCATTTCTAACAATCTCAAGCAGAGAACTGGCTCTCCATAGTCGATCGGCTTCTTTATCTTCATCAGATCAATAATCAGGATAGTATTATTGGTACCCGCTTGGATTACCCGCCCGAGAAGTCTGAGGCATTTGCAAGGGTGTATTCTGTGGCCGCCCAATTTAATCTGAATGTCACTGGAGTCCTTGGCGTGCCTTTTTTCCTGACTAGTAGCAGCTCTGATGTTTGCGGGGCGCAGCAAAGGCCGCATTCCTGGGCATATTGGTTAACTATATCGGTTGTCCGTTGAAGGCTGTATTGAAGGCCACGCAGCAAATCAGAGCCAGTCCAAATTGTAATGTCATTTGCGCACAAGCCGTGTTTCATATTTGGAACCTCGTTGAGCGCCTTGGATTATCGAGTAGTAATAGGTTGAAAGAACGCACTAGCGCATTGACCGATAGGTAACAACTATTTACCAGAAAAATAGGCAACGTTCATTCAGCGGCATAACGATTGAAAAGCCACTTTCCCTCTCACAGACAGCTTTCCAAATAGGTGCTGCGAAGTTTATCGTATCAGTCACAGTTTGCACCAGCATAATGAAGAGAAAACGAATAACTACAGGTTTACGTAATGCAAAGTTTGGATGAACGTACAAACTGTATTTAAAGATTCAATACACTAGGCAAAAAACTCTGAGAACTGTTCACAGGCCAGTATTTCCTGAGTCCCGTGTTACCAGGAACAAATGTAGATATCAAGAGAGTAGTCCTACCTGAGTAGCAGTACGGAATGTCTCAGCGCTTTTTGAGGTTATCAATGAAGCGTTAAAACATCTGCTGAAAAGCTCTGCAGAGAAGAGGCGAAAAGGTTGAAAACTGAAGTTGATGCGTCTTAAAATATTGACGGCTAGCGGTAGCACCCCGCGATGCCCGGGTGCGCCAACACATCCACGAGTATATAATTTATTGAGTTATTCGTTACCTCCAAAAATTAAGGGGTTCACCGTGGAGTTCTACAAAGTTAGGAATTCTTGTCTACTGGAAGTACTTACACTCCTATGTGAGATGTGGTTACAGCAAACGGATGAAATTATGTTTTACGGAACTTCTTCTGACGAAATGGTCTGCTGGAATGACTAAAACCCCATAAAAAATTTCACCTCAGCAAGTGTCAGTCACTGTTTCATCACCGATAAAGATGAAGCCGCCGCTTCTAAGCAATTTCAGCCGCGTCACAAAGCCACCGTTAAAGGGACACTGAAGTGAATTTGTCAAGCTCCCGTTTTTGCTTGCACTGCGTAGACTGGCTCAAATTAGCACACTTTTCATCGTTTATTCGGTTGACAAATCGGTAATTATTTTACAAAGCGCGAAAGAAGAAAAACTACCATGCGCGGTTTGCGGCGGCCGCACCAACTAAAGCTGTGACGTTAGGAGGAGCGGGAACCGTGATTGGACGATGCCCAAGGTGAGCAACCAAACAAGTTTCGGTTTCGGTTTCGGTTCTGTAAAACACAACCGTTGGCGTTATTGGATGGGCATTCTCAATAACTCAGTAATCATCGTACCGCGCTTCTGCCATATTGTCAGCTGTAAAAATGCATAAAGATAAGCCTCCTAGGACGGATTGGAATCGTAGCATTCACTAGCCGAAACCTACGCAGTGCATGAACGCCCTCCGCGTACCCGCAGACGCCCAAATGTGATGCGCTTTTCCCCCATATTTGGAGCTTGCCTCCCTCATGCCTGTGTCGTAAAAAGCGTGTTCGCACCAGGCCAAGGGTCTGTTCATTCTGGCCTGTGCCCACTGCCTGCAAGCAGTCGGTGCTTATGGCAACAGCACGCCAACGAGAACTCGCTAGCGCGCCAGTGCCAGCCTGCGCGCGTTTTGTGAACTAGTTCGTGGAGCCATGAACGTTGCGGCCCAAAAAAAGGTGAACTCAATATAGAAAACATCGGTGGAAAACGAAAAAGTTAACTTACAAAAAAAAAGCACGTACCCGCGGGGATTCGAACTCGTGACTTGCAAAGTACTTGTGGTTGCATACCTAGCAACCCAGACCGCTCGGCCACGGAGCGGGCTCCGCTGGCACTGGTAATATAGGGTATATATTGTACAATCAGTTTACACTTTTATTTAGTTTTGGCATTTCAAGCAGCTTAGGAGACTATTTGTTGTATTGCGCTCGTGCAGTAAGCGTCGCCCGAGTTTCCACAATAGCTCACGTCTAGCAATTGCATTTCGTAGACGGAAAAGCGTTCGCAGATGCGTAGTCGTGCTGCTGACCGCTGTGCTTGTTCGCCCAGCGCAAAAAAGTGCTTCCCGCACCCTAGTTTTCCGCTGTACGGTAAAAATATCAGTTGATTTCATTTCCTTAGTACCTATATTGACTTCGCTGACTCTTCTCCCGCCTTCAAGAGGCCTTATATTTTTCTACTGGCATACCAGTCAGCGAAGCGTCGCATGTGCGCTTGTGCAGCGCTTGTGTGAAGCGACCTTGACTTGGAGCTAGATACAGTGTACAAACTAACCAAGTAAAGAAAGGCAAATTCTACCATTCCCAAAGTGTCCTGGCTTCGTTTCAACTGAGCGAACGAATTGCGACGACCCGTCGGCGGCCGGCGGACGAAACGCTGGGCCGACTGACTCCGTCTGAAGGACGGGGAGCCGCAGCAGCGCAGCCAATTGCCAGCTTATCCCCTCCTGACGTCACACGAAAACGCCGCAGAAAATGGGCGAGCATAAAGAGAGGAGGACAGCATTTTCGAATTAATTTTTCTACTAAATAAAATCGCGTAAACGCGCCCAGGGTGGTCGAAACATGGCCTGGGGACTCCGGACTACAATTTGCGCAAGTAATCCCGCAATGTTTACATATCACTTCAGTGTCCCTTTAAACAGACCGACCAACGGTTGGCTGCGTATATAACAGTGTTATACTTTCAAATTCATCTAAGCTAACTGAAAAGAATGCAAAATCTTTATTACGGACGCGGACGTTTGGGTTTTGCAACCATGTGGGCTGCGCCCCGATCAATCGGGCGTTGTATAGAGCACTCGTTTGGCTTCGCAATTCAAACACAGTCGCACAATGGCTTGAGGCAACTTTTAAGGACTATAGCCTTTCTAAGGATACCCAAATTCGAAAGAGTACCGGCGTTCTTTTAAATGTGATTAGAAGTTGGATTGTATTTTACAACACCAAAAAAGGCGATTCATTAAAGAGTAGCCCCCAAAAGAGGCGCGCTGCTCCAAGAGATTTTGCACACTCAAAGTGACCGCGGGTAAATTGAAGTTAGTTCTATAAACCTAATTTTTTCATCATGTTTGTTGCGAGAAAGAGGGAGAAGAGGGTGACGGGTGAGGAGGAAAAAGGAAAGATAGTTTCATTGCCGGGAAGTCTGTGATCTTCCGACAGTTTGCTGCGACCCAAGCAGGCACGCGGTCATTTTTTTAGCAGGAAAATGTTTTATTCCCGGATACACAAAGATGTCACCGTCGTCATATCCTTCAGAGAAATGACGCCAGTACAACGCAGGAAGCTGCCTGTAAAGGGTGCACCCCAGCACACACGGCCCTCTTGCGGGGAGGCAACCTTTAGTCCTAAATAGTACGTTACACTTAGGGTTGTTCCTTTTGTGGGTTTTATATTTGAACGCGAAAGTGTTTTATGCCGCTATACACCAGGATTTTGCTGACATCATATCCCTCGCGGAAATGACAGCAGTACACCTTTGCCGAAGCGCCCCGCCGGCAGGACGTCGCTTACCAAGCACACCCACAAGACAGCCGCCGACCCGCAAATCATGCTCTGTTGCAGATTTATCTGTACATTTCTCTTTCGTATTTTAGCGAGTTTTATGACAGAAATCAACCAAGTGTTTTTTTTTGTTTACTTATGTGTGTAATAAAAATTGGAGCTGAAGTGAAGTGCTACGTAACAGTAGGAACCTCCTCCCAAATTTAACCTTAAGTCTCTAAGTCGCTCACTTCAATGTGGGCGTTGGTAGCGAGGCTTAGCCGTTTTTCCTTTGCGAGGGGCGGCATTCACGAAATACTGTTTACTATTTTACAGGTTAGTTGGGGCAGAAATCTGAAAATGATTTTCGGCTATTTGTATAGGTAACGCTTGCAAGCAAAAAGCAACGGTGCGCATCATCTGGAAGAATAGTTATTGATAAATCAGTTAAAACACGTAGTTTGCCCCAAACCTTGGTACGGTCCATTTGTGGTGTCAGGGAATAAAAACATTGTAAAACTGCTGTTAATATTTTTGCACTTTCACTCTCTCGGCGGTGTTTGCAAAAAATAAAATTTATTTATTTACTTATTTACAACACTTATTTACAATACAATGTACAGATACAAATTGAAGAACACTCACCACGCCGATTATATTCAGCTCCTGCACCATTATAAGAATGTATTGTTGAAATTATACCCACCTAGTAATCGTAGTTTCTCCTGGACGATTATACGAGCGGTTAGGCCTCTTCACCCGGTTGAGGGTACAATGTCGAACAATCTCTGTGGCTTTTTAGCGGGGTCTGAGGGCAAAATCGTTAAACTCCTTTTATAGAAGTTCAAGGAGCTTTAAAATAGTTAGGACCTGTTAGGCCTTACCGCAAAACTACTTTCAAACAGTTGTGTGATTCCAACCTATCAGGAAAAACCAGTTCAATTTCTTAACGAACAAGCACGATAATCACAAATTTGCGGAAACAATTTCCGCCTTTGTCTCCATTAGGGGTGGGATTTCCGCAAACACCGCGTTAGTAAACCCGTAGGCCGTGATAGAGATGTACTCCCGAAATTTCGAGTTTCTAGGCTCAGCAGTTTCGTCTGCGTGTTGATGAATCAATCAGTCGGTCAGTTGGTCAATCCAGCGCAACTCTTTATAGATATATATTGTTATTGACGAGACAGGTAGGCGAAGAAATTTAGAAGAAACAGCATTTTTTGTCAGTGAAAGAACGGAAGGATTCACTGCAATACCGTGAAACTCATAAACCTTTCTTCCGGAAACTGAAAACTGCCTACTGGAGTTATATTCGAGTGCAAAGCGCTATTTCATGAAGTAACTTGAACAGTCCGGCAGCCATTTTCCGCCTGGCGGTGCAGCCCTGGTCGCCAAAGCACTGTTTAAAACTTCATCCGCCACGAAAAAGAAAATGTGTGCCTGCCAGGGATCGAACCTGGGACCTTCCGCGTGTTAGGCGGATGTGATAACCACTACACCACAAGCACAACTGGCGGGCTTTGTTTTAAAAAACGCATTTATCGATATAAAGTTTCCGCACTGACCTACTTTTGCAACCGGTCGCAAGTTTCCAGACGTCGTTGCGGCGGCCCGTCCCGGCAATTGTTCCCGGAGCACGTAAGATCCCTTGGGGAGCCTAACCTTCTGGGAAGCGATGATGCGTTTGCGTTGACGAAAGACAACAGAAGGGGGGCTCAGTTGAGTTACAGCTTACAGACACCTCTCAATGTGTGCCGAAGAATAAAGTACAAGTTCATGACCGGAATGAACTAGTGTGGAACATGCAACAGCTTGCGCATGTGTACTGAGTTAGCAGCCATATATGTACAACGCACTTGCCGCTGAAGTAAAGACGATATTTAGTGTACAAGAAACGGACATTTATATTTACTTAGGCAAATTTTCCACACCAAGGTAAGTCTTGCAAAAAGCGGTACTATCAAGCAAGCAGTGTTGTACGGAACGGCGTTCCAAGAAACGGCGTTCCTGGAAATAGTTCCGTTTCGGAGGAACAAAGGAACGCCACCGTTCCATTAAGGGTAGGTGGAACTGTAACAGTAGCTGGTTAGGTTTATGAAAGAACGGCAGGAACGGCGTTGCTTTTGCAAAACGTTACATCACTAGGATTTGGCTGTTTTTGATGCCAAGGCTCGAGTACAAAAATCCACAAGCCGCTACAGCCTTTCTCTTTCTATAAGCTGGCCAAGTTGTCCGCCCTACAGTGGAACGTGCTTCCTGGAAGGTCAAGGGCAGAGTATTAACCACGCAGCGGGCTGCAGCTTGTGGTAGCTTTCATGCCGGGTTAGCTGACGCGGTGGCGTTCGGCGGGTGATTAGCGCAGCCACGAGAATGCTTTTCACCTTTCTGTATTTTGTCTGGGTAGACCAGGATGCGCGTCTGCACGATAGAATTGTTCCCTGACGGTGAAAGGTTGTCAAAGTCCGAGCGGCGCCGCAGGACCCTCGTGAAACCATCGTGTCTGTATATTGTCAGTAATAATTACCGCATTAGTGCGCGCAAGGCGCGGGTGCGTTGTTGTCGGGGGAATTGCGTTCCCTACGAAGTCACTCGAAGGATCACCGGCTGCTATGGCCGCACCGCAGTATTTCGGTATGTTGTATCGCTCTAAGGTGCAGAGTACGCGCGCAGTTTGTCCCGGCGCCGATCTGGCGGGAATTGATCGACGGGAGTGCCAGGTCCTTTTGTATTGCACGCGTCGTGTCGTCAAAGGACAGGAATTTTGTCATTGTTGGACCTAATTTTGTCGCGCGCCACATGGACAATACCTAAGAGACTCCGCCCGAAGGTCGACGGCCAACGTTCAGAGTTGCTTTATTTGGTCGGTTTGAACCTGTTATACTTGTGCGTTGAGGAATACCTGGGACTGAGAGTAAGAGTGTAGATCACGTAAATGTTTGTGTACAAATCTTTGAGTTTTGTTTACCTGGCCAATCAGCGGCCCAGTGTGTGTTAGTTACTAGGTCCTCGGGGCATGGTTTTTGCGTAATAAAACCGAAGTGTTTGGTGTTCTTGGACAGTCAGAGCGAGAGCTAGAATGCGATCAATTGAGTCCGTTCAATTGACGGAAAAAGAGTAAACAAGGAACCCCTCATGAGTTAGATATGTTTGGCTGAGATCATTTAAGCATTTCACTGTTTTTTGTGCACTTTGTATATAAGGGGCGCAGTTAGACATGTCTTCAGTTTTTCCAGTGCTCCCTGGAAAAATTCGTCTAAGAGCGTTTCTTTGGACCCTTTTCATCTCCAGATAATCAGCTGCCGGCGATGTTCATATTCATATAATATACGTAGTTGGATGTGAGTTTTACTTAATTCCACCTCAGGATTATCCAAATCTGTATTTTAATTTAAAAAACAGTGAATGTAACGTTAATGTAACGACACGTTCAAATATTCGAAGAGGAACAGGAACGCATTCCTTTCGCAATAAAGGAACTTGTAAGGGAAACTAGTTTCAAAATTGGGAAGGAACGGCGAACGAGCATTCGTTCCTATTTTAGAGGAACGTGTATAACACTGCAAGCAAGCATTGATCAAGGAACGCCGCCAAAAAAAAAAAAAACGTGTGGCGCAAATGCCTCGCTGTCACATGCGAACTGATATCCCCCAAAACGGTACCACGTTGGGCTAGCTGGTGGGAAGATACAAAGGAAGTAACAGCGCACATTTTGACGATGGACGGACAGAAATACACACCACAAGCGCTGACTATCAACTGATCGCTTTTACTGATCAACTGAAGTTGGGGAAAATAAATAGCACACTTACAGGGAAAGGTGCCACAAGCACGTACAGGAAAGAGAGGAGAAGATTGCACAACCTGTCAAACCATTATCATTTTCATAATGGCTTGACAGGTTGGGCAACCTGGGACAAGTTGGGCAAGCAGAAAGGACGAGTGCTGGGTGAATGGGACATGTTTGTCGTCTTTAGAGCTTGTGTTTGCCGTCTTTCTGTCGTGCCTGTTGAATCGCGCTCTAAGTTTGCACCAACTTTCCCAACAGTGTGTTCTGCTTTAGTGCTGTTTTTCTTTCCAAGACGAAATACCTAGTGCCTCCAAGGCCGAGGGATGCAGTTTCTTGAAGAGGGACTAAGTGCGCACTATATGCTACGTTTTCCCGGTTATATCTATGGTATCTGTGGTATCTTATGGTATCTGTTAAAAAATGTGGATTCGTCCGCTCTACCACCCTGAAAAGCTGACACTTAAACCAAGAACCACGGCACGTTGCTTCCCTTGCATAAGTGACACGTTTGGTTGTGAAAGGTAGGACAACGGAAAGGAATTGTGCATAGCAATATCAATCATTTCGTGTTTTGCTTATTTGATTTGGCTTATTTCGCGCGTAATATTTTAAAACCACAGAAGGTGCCTTTTCTTTTTTTTTCATTAAAATACACTTAAAAAATATTGGCGCGTTTGGTGACCTCTGCTCTGAGGCGCAGCTTAAGTTGCCAGTAGGCAGAGTAATTTAAACCACTAGGAGATATTTAACGTGCGTCGAAATCTTGACACATTAACGTTCTCGCTTTCCGTCTACATTAGAAAAACGGCCGCGGGGGACGATGATCTAACACTGATCCTTATTGTCAACAGCGAACGGCTTAAGCGCTGAGTAACTTCTTCAGGTCGAACTTGTCAAGTATTTACACTTTCCAGGTGCGCGAACATTTAAAATACATTATGCAATGATAGACGTTTGCAGATTTTAGGTGTGGGCCTTCGCCGTTGCGCAGTGTGTAAACATTTAAAATACGGCCATCGTCCCGCCTTGAAGGCGGCCCCTTTAGAGGAACAAGCATGGCGATACAGAATATGTGTGATCAAAGCGGCCCCTTTACTTTCTGCCGGGCACGTTCACACGGTGCCCTGGCAGGTTATCGTCCACTTTTGGCTGTTGTTGTCCCTGATGCGCGAATCTGAACACCGCTCTATAGTTGTTTTTGGCGCCTTACCTAACATCCGCAGGAAGCACTCAAAATGCAATCGGAAGTTAAATATTGCGTAGCTTATTCCCGAATCCGGCGAAGGCCCCTTCCTTCTCATTCGGAACAACGTTCCACAAAAACGGGAACATACCTTGCTTTCGGCCACGTCTGCAACGTAACTAGGCAGACTGGAGAGTTTCCCGTGCGCCCCGTAGCTCAAGGGTAGCTTTATCGCGTTAAACCTGCAAAAAAAGAGTTGCTTTGCTACAATGCGTGGGATGTCGTAATCATCGTCACTCTCTTCAAGTGGACGTCATCACTGCTATGAGGTTGATTCTGCTCTTGATGCGTGAGTGGAGAGGAGGAGTCGGTCCTTATGGTAACTAATGGGAAGAGCTTAAAAAAAAGCGGCATCGTCATCCTTCTGCAGTAGGATGTAGCTTCGTTATGCGCAACCTCGGCTCATAAGAAATGGAATCATGATCCTCAGTCTATTTCACACGTCAGTGCGCAGAAGTATACCACCCCTCTCTCCCACATAATGAGTGGTGACATGATTCAACTTGTCATGAGCAAAGCGTAGCTGAAGACAATGCAACTCATGGGGTCTATGAGGAGCGGTGTCAGTTGGATGCCCCTGGTGAGAAACTGGGAATTCTCCTTCCCTTCTCTCTCTAGTGTGAACGGCGTAGAGGTATTGAAACTGGATAGCCCAATGACAAGGGACTGCGTATAAGCGCACTCTTAATATCTGTAGTCACTTGGCATAAATATGCGCCATTTGCATGGAACGTCCGAAAGGCTGGTCATAATTATGAATATTTAATCCATTGGCGTAAGAAATGCATGCCATCCTTAGTTGAGAAGTGCTTCACGAGGGAAAACACGAGTTTTGTAGGGTTTCTTTTTCTTTTTTGACTAAAAGCTTCGCTGGAGCAGATTATAATTTCGCTGGCACTGCGTGGCGTACCTGCGTTGAGTCAAGCGGCGTGAAAATGTGCTCCAACACCTACCTGATTTTAACGACATACTGAGGTGCTATGCCTTCTAACACAACGTGGGAGCACCTCTGAAACCAGCAGGGCTTTTTCGAAGGGGAACGGTTTCTTAGCGCCTTTGTGCCTCGTTGAATGCTGTGAAAATCTTAATCTCCCTCCGATTTTAGTTACTAAATGTTTCCTGAATTTCAGTTTTTTTTTCGCACAAGCGCGTGCACTTGCTGCAAGATGAAGGAAGACGACGACGAGGAAGCAATCATCGGTTCTTGCTCTTTAAAGTTCGGGTAGAATGTTCATTTTTGTGGTTCTCGGCAATGCGAAGTGACCTTCACCGAGCTGCGCTGCAGGATTCGAAGGCTTAATTTTTATCTGTTCAGATCAGGACTTTCACCTACGGAACTATGTATGTGTGCGGTGCCAGATCCCGGAAACAATCGAACATTTTTTTTTCGACTGCCGCCGTTTCTCAATATCTAGACAACTGCTTTTGAAGGACCCAAATGAGCGTTTGGGGCTGACTTTTTGGATTCCACTTATATTATCTACTGGTGCATCCAATTTGGGGTTTGCAAAAAGGGATATATATAATTGCATTTAAAATTTTCTTTCTTCTTCAGGTCGTCTGAATTGCTGAAGTGTGCTAATTACTGGGTAATTGGGGTTTTATTTATAACAGTTTTTTATGGCCTCTTTCCGGAAATAATTAGTATTTTGATATCCTCACGTATTTCAACAACTGATTTAACCCTGGCCAATCCCCCCTTGTGGGCACGTGCCAAAATCTTTGAGGACGTCATCATCTTCAACTTTCCCGAGCAGCGCTAAGCCTCGTTTGATCCTCATTCGCGCCACCCACGTTCTTCCTGACCAGCCGCCTTCAACAGAAAGACAACGCGAAGGGGAAGTCCGCAAAGGACAACCATGACAACGTTACCCCGAGCATTAACGTCACAGAACTCACGGTCGCAACGACTTCAATCGGACATGCCGCAAGGCGGTCAAAGCATCGAAAAAAGTGAGTCTGGTTCAGAAGTTGCAGACGATGTCACATGATCTGAATTCAGCTTTATAGTGTCATGCTTCCTATACACACAGTATGTTTGAAATCGTAAAACACCAGCAAGTGACCAGACCCACAATCTCTCACCCCGCTAGTGTAACTACGCAAACTGTGGGAATGGCGGGTATCATTTTTAAAGAAAGTATGATGCCTTCTGGCGAGCTTGGGTTTGCCTTTCAGTCCGCTCTTTATTACGTGAGTGGAGTGGAAAGGCCGGATCGGGACCCCTGTTAAAGGGAGACTATCGCGGTTTGATACTTTTACTCGATTGCATGCTGAGTGCCGTGAAGGTCTAAGCGATGATGTAGCTCCTCATGTACCCCACTCGCGTCCTATGCTACAAGCCACTGTCATAAAACAACAAAAAGGTCCTGCTACATTATTGGTTTTGCACATTAGTTCGGTGCAAAGGGAATCTGGTAGCAGGTACCAGAGTCTGGTGGCTCCAAACAGGCATGCAGGAAATTATGTCATTCAGTTGACTGAGAATCCGGAAACGTCTGGATCGACTCCACCGTTATTCAGTTCAGTGTACACTCCTTGTTTCATTCTTGCATGAGAACAGTATGAATTGATTATGGGGTGCAACACGGCGAAGCTACAGCCGAAGCTACAGCAATCGAGGTAGCTGTAGTGGAGGGCTCCGGCTTATTTCGATCTCCTGGCGATCATTAATATCAACCTAAATATCGACACACGAGGCATTGGAACGCTATCATGTTCCTCTGCTCAGTCTGGACAGTAGTGTGTCCTCTGCGCTCAGTTTCTGCCGTATACTTCTTACTGCAGCCTTCCCACAGTGTCTATTGGTGAGAGGTACTTTTAACCAGCAGACGACACGAATGGCCGAGTTTCCTGTGAGTGAAGAGAAACGGAGCACCATCCGAATCCTCATGGCAGTGAAGCGTAGGTCATCCCCGTTCGGTAAAAAGAAGTTAGTGAGAATTACATTGCCGTAACAGACGTAGGCATAACAGACTCAATATTTTTACATCGAAGCACAATTTTAGATTTAGCTGCGAAATCGAGGCACCAGTAATGTAGCGCGCAACGAAGCAACCCACACAACCTGTATCTCAAAATAGTGGCCCTTATTGTTGGCGGAAGCAGGTTTTCAGTTTGGTATTTACAAAAATCAGCCTTCCAGAGACAACGCAAGTTGGCCGTCGAAGAGGACGGTCTCACGCACTACGCCGCGAGGCAGGATTTCATTTGTTGCCATTATGTGTATAAAACGAATGGGGTAAGTATTTATATTTCTTCTGGGTAATTGGCTCACTGATTGGCCGAAAGTGGAGGTAGCACTCTTATGATTGCCTCTTAAAATACTGTTATGCATCCTACGATAGTGTGTGCCTCACCTAGTATCAGTAGACACCCCCATTTTCGTTTATTAGCATTGCCCGCGTTACCCTCATTGTGTATCATCTTCGTCGAGGAGTATTCTTAAGATTTCATTCCAATTGCACATAAAAAACCCGAGGGAATTGAGGAAATGGAGCAGTGTTTCAGCGCACATTGTCCCTCACTCTCCTTGTTTCCTTTACTCTCCCTGGCATCCACTGACTTCACTTCTGTATGTGTGGCAGAGCAATGAATAAAATAAAGATCACTTGGTGTACTGATTGCAGTAATCAAACGGAGCTGCAATAACTCAAATACTTTAAGAATGTTAGGAATATCCTTCGACCGTCCCGCCATCCCTAATATGTGAGAAATAATGCTACATACCTTCAACAATTTGAAGACACGTATGAGAGAAGTTTATTGTTTTAGCAGTTGAGGTGACCAAAATATAAAAAAAATCTTTGATGTCCTAACGGGAAATACTGTTGATTAATTACGGAAAACGAGAACCTTCACTGAATCGTCATAAATGTACTGCGCCATCTTATTATTCCGCCTACTATACGCGTACACGAATTTATTGTTCCGTCATTCACAGAAATGTTGACGCAAAGGTCTTCACCCTCTCAGCTATGCAATGCTCCCTCAGTAAACTTTACAGGGGCTTTGCGATGTTCACCCCGTTGAAACATGTGACTTTCCGCTTGTAGGGATCCTGAAACGCGCTTTTAACAGGGTAAATGAACATCCGATGTTGTGAGAATCAAAACCAAAGACCCCTCAGCCGAAGATCACTTGTTTTGCAGACACCAGAAAACTCACAGTGACACGTACGGTATTTTTGCATTGCTGCCATTTTTTCGGACCTGTCAGCCGCAAATACGTATGACCAAGCAGATATCGCCTTCGTTAGTACCTATTTTAAAGAGGTTACGGCCATAGGTTGGCGTACTCACTCGTGAGTACACTCATTTGTACTCAAACTCACGAGTGAGTACGATGATGAGTGATCACACACCCAGAAAAAAACAGTACGATGACGAGTGAGTACAGGGGTAAGTCCACTACTCGTGAGTACAGTACTCATGAGTACACTACTCATTAGTATGAGTACTCATGAGTACAGTACTCACGAGTTTGAGTACTCATGAGTATGAGTACTCATGAGTACAAAGTACTCATGAGTACACAGCACTCATGAGTACAATACTCATGAATACTGTTTTTGCGAGTGCTTGCACTCTTGAGTATATGCACTCCTGAGTACAGTAGTGCAAACAGTAGTGCAAACAAGAAAACGAACGACAAAAGCTGCCACCCGAAGACACGCAGAAAAACGCAGTTTACGGCCACGGCTTCACCGTTAAGCCCCGAGCTCCTCTGAGGCTGACCCGGCCTGAGAACAAGAGGAGACGCGAGACGCAACGCGAGTGCTTACGTTCCGTTTCGCTTTCTCACATGTAGTTGCCTTCGCGCAGTAAGTTGCCCAACGACAGTGCACCGCGTCAGACGTTTTCTTCCTCTGTCCTGATTTATATGCAACCTGTGTTTTTCTAATCAATTAAACAATTTATTTTTTCTACGTAGTTTTTCATTCGAGCTACGACCTAGCTAACAGTGCAGATGAGTTGATTATTCGTGAGTAAAACAAATTGAGTACTCATGAGTACAGATTGAGTACTCATGAGTGCAGAATGAGTAGTACTCATGAGTGCCGAATGAGTAGTACTCATGAGTGCAGAATGAGTAGTACGCATGATGAGCAGCAGTACTCATTGAGTACTCATGAGTACAGATTTAGTACTCATGAGTACAGAGTGAGTACTCATGAGTACAGATTCCACACTTATGAGTACAGATTGAGTACGAATACTCGTGAGGGCAAATGAGTTTGAGTACAAGTGAATACGATTACAAATGAGTATTTGATGAGTGAGTACGAGTGATTTTGTGAACAGACGAACTTTTTGAGTCTGAGTTTGATTGAGTACAGCGTGAATGAAAAAAAGTGCCCCCGTCGCATGCCCCCGTGCGAGGGACACGAGTAAATGCAGAGCATTGGGGGTGGTCACGTGGCGTTGGTTGTGGTAGTTGGCGGTGGTAGTTGTAGTTGTTGTCGTACGGGTGCGTCGACGGCGCTTGAAGGCCAAGTACGACGAAATGCACGAGGCGTTGGAGCACGGGGAGTTTGCGAGCTTGGACGAGTTCCTGCGCGCCTTCGACGTGCGGTCCGGGGAGGATTACTCCGAGATTCTGCGGGCTGGCGCGTCGCGTCCGTGCGTGCTTCACGCGTGGACCCCCGCCGAGAAGCGCGTGAACGCGTTCAACCCGTGGATCGGAAGGGTTCTAGACTCCAACATGGACCTGCAGATCATCCTCGACCACTACGCGTGCGCGGCGTACGTCGTGGACTACGTCAACAAGGCCGACCGCGGCATCTCGTTCTCGTAACGCGGGGTCCGCCGCTCGCCCCTGACGTTTCGAAGCCGTGTCTCGCTCTCGATTCGATGGATCCGCAGCTCGACGCTGACGACTGGCGGCGACCTCTCGTTCTCGACGCTCGGGACCGGCCGCTCGACGCTGACGCTTCGCCGCTGCCTTAGCGTGCGCAGTAGAGGGAGAGGAGGTAGCACCTGCTGCTGCAACGCCTCTTTCAGCGCCGGAGCACGCGCATGCGCGCCCGCACCTGTTGTTGAGAGCGGACAACGCCAAGGGACGACGGGTGACAGTGCGAGTTAAAGAAATGCTCTGCATTTAAAAAATTGTGATTGAGTTTGGAAGTGTATGACAGCTGCATCTTACCGGTACTCACCTACGGGGCAGAAACTTGGAGGCTCACTAAGAGGGTTCAACTTAAATTGAGAACGACTCAGCGGGCAATGGAGCGGAAAATGATAGGTGTAACATTACGGGACAAGAAGAGAGCGGAGTGGGTCAGGGAGCAAGCTGGTGGTAAAGACATATTAGTAGAAATTAAGAAGAAGAAATGGACTTGGGCAGGGCATGTAATGCGAAGGCAAGATAACCGCTGGTCATTAAGGGTAACAGAGTGGATCCCTAGAGAAGGCAAGCGCTGCAGGGGGCGGCCGAAAGTTAGATGGGCAGATGAGATCAAGAAGTTTGCGGGGATAAATTGGTCACAGTTGGCACAGGACCGAGGTAATTGGAGAATAATGGGAGAGGCCTTTGCCCTGCAGTGGGCGTAGACAGGCTGGTGATGATGATGATGATGATGATTGAGTTTGAGTGAGTTCTTTCTGTTTTGCCGACCTATGGTTACGGCAACACCCAAGCACCGTGTTTGCGTCGTCTGATGTCAGTACACACCCCCATTTTCGTTTATTAGTATTCCCCACGTTACTCTCATGGTCTATCATGTTCAGCAAAGAGTATTCTTCAGTTGTCATGCAACCTGTCGCAAGACAACGTTACCACCATCGAAAAGGATTAGTGTTTGCTGCTGTCGTCAGCAGCTATTTCGAGGGTTGGTAGCGCAAGTACAAACGTCTCACCGAATAGTGCTAGTACAACATCAGTTTCAGCGAGCGCTTTTTTCAAACTAGTAATCCTTCCTGACAGTGGCAGAACCTGTTGAAAGGACAGCAGTATTCGTTTCTTACTTTGGATGCCCGCAAAACCCTTTAGAATACTATGCATTGGCTCTGCTGATCGATACCTCAACTGCGGCATTCACATTGGAATGCAATAAAGAGGGCTTCCACGATTCACCAGCGAGCCTGAGTTTGTTTAGCCATTACAATTTTTGACAAAATGTTTGCTTTATGAGGCCAAAATTACCGAGGTGTGCGAGCACCCGCTTCAGTAATTTAATAACATAGTTGCGCACCTTTGATGGCAACCCCATCTCCACCAGCTTTATTGAAACATGAAGCATCTTACATACTTATAGTAGACCAGGAGTTTCCTCCTCCACAGCTAACACGCCGTAACCTTTGTAACATTCGATACGATGCGGGAGAGGGCAAAAAATGAAAAGAAACAAGCGCCGTTTGAATATGTCTCAGCTCTGTTAATGGCATCGCAATATAAGTCCTGGAGAAGAAGATTGAACGATACTAAGTGGAGCCATATGTGATATATAACCTCCCGAAACGGTGGCGACAAATGGATGGGTGAACACTTTACTTTACGCTTTAGTCCCCGTGCGAAAGTAGACGGTAGAAAGCGCTGTTGACGTAATTGTTTCTTCTGTTTAGGAAAATTCGCTTTAAATGGCGACACAAAGGCAGGTTTCTAATTTTGCGTTATTCTGCTTGTGTGCAGAATTGCACGCAGGTGCAGCGCACCTCCAGTGACAGTGACAGACTCGTCGACATCCCCGCCCACGGCCACCATCGATTACGCCACTTTTCCGGACGAGGCCGAGCAGCCGAGAACATCCAAGGACAGTAAACCCCCGGAATAGCTAGCTGTTCCCTTTCTGTCCGGCGTCTCCTCCCCCTCAAGTGAAGACATCAAATCAGCCCTCGAGAATTCAGCCCCCGCATTCAGTGATCCAGAAGCAGCTCCACAAACATTGTCTTCCAAGTGGCTTCGCAGGAAAAGTTCTGAGTATCGTCCCTGCGTGGGAGTTCATGTGGGTGCGCCTGTGCCGACGTCATTCAAAATTATGACAGCACCACCGGAAAATAGCGAACGCAGCAGAGAGGACCACAACGCATCAAGACACAAGAGTAAAACTCTGAACCACGTATCCGTGATGGCAGTCGTCCTCGTCCAGTCCCCTCCCGCAGCTGCGAAGGGTGAAACGAGAGTGGCTGCTGCTTCGGCTCCATCCGTCATTGCTGACCCCCTAGAGAGCAGGGCAACCACGACCACGTTCCGACAAGGGGCAGGAGGCACACAAGCATTCCCAGAACCTTCTTCGGCTGAAACCCGCGGGCGCACTCTCTGGCATCAGACACTTCTACTGGCATGCGCCCAGCTCCCGCTCGGCGTGCTATGTTACACTGCCTGGCCACATCACTGCTCGCGGTCTCTGTCGACCGCTGGTGCCGGCAGCCTTCCGAAACGGGCAACGCTTCCGCAGATGAGTAGAAGAAGAGCGCCATTCCGCTGCGCAGTGATGACCGCTACAGACAGTGCACCATGTACCGAGAGTTTGCGGGGCAATCTCCCAAAGCAGTAGTCGTTGAGGCCACGGTGACGGTCCGTCGTCGGGAAGAGACAAACTGCCTCGATTGGGACTACGATCTGGCGCCGGGAGTTAAAACCATGACCAGCGAATGGAACCTCGTTTGCGGCGGCGCCAATCTTGTCTCGGTCAGTGTAGTCTACGACAGCATCGGGAGTGTGGTCGCAACACCCTTTGTTGGTGAGATGGCGGCCCGGCTGCGACGTAGGTGAGTGGCCCTCGGGATCTACTTCGTTGCCCATAGGGAAAGTTGCCCTGGCTAGGCGGTTATATAAAACACCTGCGGGGCAGATAGGTATCCCGTCAAGGGCATATTTGATAACTTGGGCCCATAGTTTGACAGGAGTAGCAGTTAACATAACCACATAGCTTGCCTTGAGCTCGTCTACACTGTAAAAAAAGGCCAATTTTGCGGAGAAAGCTGCTGGTAAAATGTTGCCGGACACATTTCTGTAATTTAGACAACGGAAAGAATTTTAAGAAAGCACGTTCCGTAGTACGGGAAGGCCGTAACAAAACAAACACTCCGTTTCAAAAAGCACGTCTTTCCGTAATTGATAGAACCTTCAGGAAAAAAAAAATACTTCGACGAGGAATCCAATCTGCGACGTTGATCGAATGGGCACGACGCTCGAGACCACTGCACCACCGCACGAACGCTCATGGTCCTCATGGTCCTCACTAAGTTTACTACACTTTAGACACTAACGAAACAGAGCCGCATTCATTACGCCACGAATGTTGTCGGGGCGCAGTTTTCGCTTCTCCATCGATTCCCGACGATCGACAAGACAATATATTTCTTGCAGTTATTAATAAACTGATCTGTTTCTGTTATGCATCATACAGAGCAAACGCCCGTATTTTGCAAAGCAGAAAAAGATTCCGTTTCACGTGAAACGAAGAGAGCATCCGTATACTGAGGGACGGAGCGCACTTCCGTTAAATTACGGGTATTTTCTTTGTTCTGCATCAAATGGAACACGGCTCTGTTTTATTACGGCCATCTGGTTCCTAATTTGTCCGTAAAATTATGGATTGTTTTCACAGTGTACCTTTCTTGGGAAGCCGTGACCCATATAGGCAACGGCACCCCATGAAGGAAAACACATCGTGGAAGAAGTACAAGCACAAACAATTTAAACACAAGTGGACAAACAGGCCATTGGGGCATTTCTCGTACACCTCATCGTCGACTGCTCTACACTGTAAAAACAATCCTTAATTTTACGGGCAAATTACGGACCAGATGGCCGTAATAAAACAGAGCCGTGTTCCGTCTGATGCAGAACAAAGAAAACACCCGTAATTTAACGGAAGTGCGCTCCGTCTCCTCAGTATACGGATGCTCTCTCCGTTACACGTCAAACGGAATCTTTTCCTGCTATGCAAAATACGGGCGTTTCGTCTGTATGATGCAGAACTGAAACAGATCTGTGTATTCATAACTGCAAGAAATATATTGTCGTTTCGATCGTCGGGAATTGATCGAAAAGCGAAAATTGCGCCCCGACAACATTCGTGGCGTAATGAATGCGGCTCTGCTTCGTTAGTGTCTAAAGTGTAGTAAACTTAGTGAGGACCATGAGGCCCATACCGCTCAACACGAGCGCTGTATCTTGTCTTTACGACGCTCCGGCGACGTCTCTGCCCCGGACCTGCAAACTGCACATGCGTGTGTGACCGGCACACTTGTAGAAAATATAAGGTCATTTGCGGGCCGAAGCAGAGTTCCGGAAGGTAATTTAGTTCTTAAGGAATCAATATCGGCCGAAGTATTTAGCCTAAAGCTTAAAACCAAAGCACAGCAAGCACTATTCATGCAGTGCGAAATCGCAGTCGCAGCCAGTCACACACATTTTGGTGAGCGCTTTCTCGAAACAGCGGAGTTGATGGCGATCAACTATTGTGGGGGCTTTGCGGAACCTTACTGCGCAAGCGCTAATTAAGAAATCGCATTTTATCAGCCAGGAAATCTGAAAGCCAGCTAGTAAACACCGATGTATGGCACACGCAGGGTGGGCAACCATGTAGTATGCAGGTTGTTCGGCACGAGTGCGGCGTTCGTGCGTTGGTGCAGTGGTCTTGAGCGTCGTGCCGATTCGATGAAGGGCGCGGGTTCGATTCCTCGTCATGGTTCTATCATTACGGAAAGACGTGCTTTTTGAAACGGAGTGTTTGTTTTGTTACGGCCTTTCCGTACTGCGGAATGTCCGTTCTTAAAATCCTTTTTGTTGTCTAAATTACGGAAGTGTGTCCGGCAACATTTTACCAGCAGCTTTCTCCGAAAAATTGGCCATTTTTTTACAGTGTAGGTAAAAACTCACCTTTTTTTGTCCCGCACCATCACACAGTTTTTTTCGCAGACCCATATTATGACATGCAACTCAGATCTTTTATTATATTGCCAGAACTAGGATTTCAATATTTAGCTCCTGTGGAAAGGATTCATGATCCACTCTTGATTCCGAATTCGCCTATATCATGAAGCTTGGATGAACACCGTTACAAATTACTGAAAAGGGCACGCCACCCTCCCTATAAAAGAAGCGGGTATTTTCCAGCAATACTTTATTGTCTGCTGAGCATATCGAGGCCAGCCAATTTTGTTCATTACAGGTATGTTTCTACCATGATCACAACTGTTGGGTATACCAGGCAGCCAAGGACTGGCCACTTACATTAAAATCGTTCTGTGGTGTTACATTTACAGTGCTTGGTTCGAAGTATGGTGCACGGACCCTGGATTAGAGCGCACGCAAGGTGCGGCCTGCCGCGTCTCCCGGGCTTCAAAGGGCAAGGGCGTGAGCGGCAGTGCTTATGTTACTCGCCGCTAGACTCTTTAGCGGCGCTAGCGTTCGTGGACGGGTTTCGGGACGGAGCGGGGTGATTCCTTTGGGATAGCCCTTGCGACAACTGAAAGGGACAGCTAGCGCACGTGTTTTAAAAGACGCTGTAGTCTTTCCTGGGCTACCCAGCCGCGAAAAATGTCTGTCCGTATGTATGTATGTCTGTCAACCTGTCCCTCAATTTATCCGCCCGGCCAGAAGTTAAAATATTTCTTGAGTGTGGCACAGGCTACATATTTTCTATCTAATAATTCAAAAGAAGTGTTTCATATTTGTGAACATTACTAAGAAAGGATAATATTCAACAAAACATTAAGGCTACCCCTCAGCTTAAATTGTCTGAAAACATCTCCCACCCACAGCACATAAACCGCGTTGCACTTCAACAGCCGAAAGTTGATTAGTTACAGCTGAAGAGGCATTTGTTGGGACTTCATTCCTCCGAAATTTCGAAAATGTCACCCTTTCTCGGGATACGCGTTGCCGACAAACAGTAGAGCGAAGAATATTTGCTGGCGACAGATTAAACCCTTGAGTACGGGGAGACTTCTATTGCAAAAAAAATTGTTTGGTGGGCAGAATGCGAGCCTCATAAAACGGGGACACGAGACAGGATCGTAGAAAGAGGATTTGAAAAGACAGACGTTTTGCTATGCCTGTCTTTTGAAACTACTCTTATTGGCTGATGTCTTGACACGCATAGGGATATGGGTCGCTTCCTTTTCGCAGGCGCGACGCTGACTTTAAACACGCTACTGAAAACTTGCGGTTGTATATAAAGAAAAATAAATAGACCGTGCGTTCTTTTAGGTACAGTGCGTACGGTTTTTTTGTAAACTTAGTACTGGCTGCTTCACAATTGGTTTTGGAAGAACGGGTGAAATGACCAAGCCGGACAAGAAACTAACGACCTTCGGTGAGGTTAGCTTTTTAGCAAGCAGCTTTCACCTCTGAGCTTCGGTTTGATTCGCATAATCATGTGATTGCATATCCACTTTTGTATTAGTAATCATGAACAAAGTGGTCATATCACTAATGAATGGTTGCACGTAAAGATTATTTCCCGGCTTGCCACTTTACTACTCCTTTGAAAGCATTCCGCAGGACCACTATTAAAGTTCCCTCGCTATTACAACTTCAACACAATGCTTCCTGGGCATATTAAAATCTATGCTAAAAAGAAACCTAATTGATCGCGCCATTCTAAAGAAGTATGACTGTGATAAGCGGTTGCAGGGCCGCGCATTTCCAGTAGTGTTAATCCGCATGATTGTTTTCCACAAGATACGATAGAAAACGTTGAGAGAGAGAGAAATAATGTAATTTTTTTCATGCGGCAATGGTCTTATTATCATTTTGTGGAAGGGCAACTTTTCTGGAAGGGAAACGACAAGGACCCAAGCCTCCGCGGACGCATGAACCAGGACCATAAGAACCAATCACGTGGTGTGAGGCCTTCGATACCTTTAACTTCTTGTCCCGGAGAAAAGTGCACCGCAAAAAATATTTGTCGAACGTGAATCCCAGATACAATATTAAATTTCTCCAACTTCGGTACATCAAATGTATGCTTTTGGGGATATTTTTTGATTTTCAGTCACAACAGCCAACTTTTCCGATGATATCTCCGCGCATTGCAGGACTGTACTCTCACTTCCTACCTGGCCACAAAGTGATTATCATGAAGGCTACTTTGCAATAATTTTCGTATGCTGCGTGGACTTGCGTACTTCTTCCCACATTGTTCAAAGCCTCCGTGAGAAATAAGCGTCTTGAAGTGATGGAGCGTGGCTTCCCAAAAAGATTGGCTCTTCCGGCTAGATATAGCCATAATTGGATTATTAAAATTGTTGCTCGTCGGACATGGCTATCACGTCCGGCCGCAGCAGTTTTTCCGAGTTACGAATATTTACTGCCAAGTTTATATTAGGTTCAAATTCATTTCATTGCGCTCGATGTGTAATACAGGTATGAATGAGGTCCTGAAGTTTACTGTCGGGGGCACCTATTCGCATAATTCAAGGCCATGTAATAAAAAAGCGTACCAAGCAGTGTAAAAGCTTTTGAACATCGTAAGTTTATTATGCTATGCCAAAACCAAAACAGGAATCAAGAGCCGTGCAATGAAACTTCGTTGAGTGCAAACGCATTAAAATGTTGAGCAGAAATCCCGTTTGTGTGGGATTCGGGGGGCGGCGTGGCTTCGTTGACTGGGCATATGAACAGTGTAGAAAAAGCTGTTCAATTTACAATGAAAGCCAGAGTAGACCAAAAAATGAAACCCTGTTCACCCAGTGTGAAATCGGCTTAAACTTCAACAGGTGCTCGCCCATGAAAGGCAGCGCCGTCGCCGCGCAAATTGTACGGTTCGCGCAAGGCAATCGGCTGTTCAATTTCAGAGGAGGGAAGATTCTTTCACTCTTCTCACCTAGCAGGAAGGGGAGGAAGCCGCCCTTGCGAGACCACTGCGCCCTCTATCAGTGGGTATAGAATCCAGAGTGGCGGCTGTTCCCAAACTCACGGATAAAGGTCGCCATCGGGCCAGGAAGCACGCACCCATCCCTGCGTGACGCACGACCTTCAGCAGACGAACGACAAGGCTCGACCTACAGCAACTCGTCTGTTAACACTTCTTTTTCCCGCAGTCAAAAGATCTCACGCAAGCGGCTATCCCTGGCTATTCGTGAATGCGGTGGAACGCCCTTTGTCTTAATCTGTCCTTCAATTTATCTGCGTCCGAAGTAAACGTGCAGTGATAAATTACGGCACCGGCACAAGCGTGATGTACTTCCTCTGACTGCATGCCCAAATACGACGTTAATTTGGCACACGCACTCGAGTGCAGGCTGAGAGGCACGCGCTCGTGAGTGGCAAGGACAGGCTTCCGACAGATTGTTTCAAGAGATGGTACTTTTAATGCAAGGACAGGAAGTGTCTCATGAGGCAGAACAAACAAACAAACAAACATGTTATACTAGAAAGCGCAGCGAATGTTAGGTGACTAAACCCTTACCCGACACCTACACCACATGTTACACGCATTTTGATGTGCACAAAAGTACCAAGTGTCGCGTGCTTTGAAGGCGAAAGCATTATTCCTTCTCGTAATGATGTCTTCCTGCTACATTCCGTCTCGTATCCTGGATCGATAAATCGGGCGGCATAATTTTCTTTCTGTACGCAATCAGTACGGAGTTCCGAATCGTCCTTATACTGGTCGCGTGCAAACTCTAGGGTATAGGCGACTGACGGTCACAATCGCCGTCTCAAGTCGACCACCGATCCGCCCCCAACCCATTTGAATGCGACATATCCACACTAAACCAGACTTCACACCTACTCGCTCCGGAGATTGGCCAATAAAGCGACGTCAGTGCGATATTCCGCTTGGATATGGGTTCAAGACAGGCTCCTCCGGTGTGATAGAGAAAACTAACTAGACGTGCTGACATGACGTACCCGACACCAAGCCAATGTAGAGGATAAAAAACCCTCATATTTACCAAAGGAATGAGGCGATTGTATTGAAGAGACAATGAAACAGGAAAAAGAAACAAAGCACGGCTTTGCAAAACTGGCACTGCTTGGGCTCGAAGCAAGGTCCTACACGTCAAAGGCCGGGGCTCTACCCGGACGCTACTGAAACCTAATAGCGACGGTACTTTTCGCAGTTACTCAAAACAGTGGAAGGAGTGTTCGAAGGAAATCAGTAGGTGGCGCTGGGTGCGTACAGGAAGTGGCTGCCTTGTACCCACAAGGGAACGGAATCTCGCGACGGCATCCGTCGTAGGGTCACGGCGCATTGATAACTTGCCGTTGATGTCAACGGCAAGTTATCAACGGCAAGTTAACGGCAACGGCAAGTTATATGTTTACTTATTCAAAACACGTCAGCCGCATAAAGCGCCTTGTATCGTGAGCTACACTGGCCGAGGTTGGGCAGTTTCGCGTGGCTCCTGGAGAGCCGTGCTGCGCATGCGCGAGGAGCAGTGACGTCACATGTTGCACACCTGGCGCGCAGGTGCCGCCGCCGCCGCGCGCTCCGCCTGTCTGCGCATTCTAGAGAAGTGACGTCATAGCCGTGGCAGACGCACTGGCGCCGGCGCGTGCCCAGCTGTAAGTCTCCGTTGCGCAGTAGCCACGTCTAACGCTGCGCCGAACCACCGAGCCGTCTTTATGGCAATGGAGAAGCAACCAGACGTTGAGCAAAAATAAATATACGTGTGTCACATAATGCGTATACCGTGTGTGTGTCATTGAAGGAGCACTAAGCATGATAATCAAGCTAATCCTATGATAATAAAGCTAATCTCAGACAGCCAGGAAAGCTAAGAATAACCAGCTGAAGTTTACCTCATGCTATGTATAACCTGGCATAGCCGAGCTAAGCCACTGCTATTTTTTTTTCTGGAGTTGAATGCCTCAGTGAGAGTATCGGGATTCTTTATGACCACCCCCGGAGCTGGTAATCTAGTCAAACTGCTGTCTCTTTAGGTTGACACGCACCCATGTGTTGCCGCGCATCCTGTACTACAGCATGTATATACATACCTGCGCACAGCCGTAATATTGTGTCACTTAATGAGATTCGTTCCCTAATAAAGAAAATTGGCTCCCAACGTTGTGTTGTAATTTGTTCATCGGTGCAGATCTATTCAGGATTAAGTGATTAAAACTGCTTCAAAATTTCTTCCCCTTTGCCTTGTGGTTTACTAAGCCAGTTTTTTTATGTGTGTGAACCTTTTTAATCTAGCGGCCACGACTCCGCAAGCCCAAATAGCTCAAATGTGGTGAGGTTCCCGCTACACATCGAGTACGTTGCAGTTGGTGAACATTGCACCTGCTTTTAATCTTTTATTTCGTTGCTACAAAGTGCCGCCTATACGAGTGCATTATATTGAGGCACCGATAAATCGCACAGCTCTTGAGCTGCCCGGACATGGGCCGCTTTAAATAAAGTTTGATCTCTCTCTCTCTCTTGAGCTGCCAGTGATGTGATGAATGCCTCAATTTTTGTCTAAGGCACCCTTGCTGTTCGAAGTCTGTTCAGTACAAGACCTGAATTTTGGAAACGGTAGAAGGTATTGAATTTGCACGTCCCTATCTGGCTACTTGTTCGAAGTTGCATAAATAATATTGCATTCCGCAAACAAGCGCTCTATAAACGGTTTGTTCCCGAGCATGGATGGAGCGAGAGTTTGTGTGGCATCCGACGTTACTGCGGAACAAAAACTCAACAGAACCTCTTAGTGCCCCACACGCCTTAGGAAGATGCGGAAGTGATGTTATTTTAAGGATGTCCTCACAGATTGTTTGATTTTTACAGTTACTGTGGCTACATCTATCTAAATGCTACTGCCATTTTTTTACACCGTCCAGACAGAGCTACAGGTGTGCACGAAATTAGCAATGGAGAACACCAGTACGGATTATTTATTACATATTTCACGGTTTCAGCAAGTTTCTTCGGCGTTCTCGCTTAGGCTGGCCTCACCCGATGATCTTTAAAGAGAAGTAGCGGCAGGGAATGCGAGACGCAGCAGAGGAGAATGGATAAGAATAGTGGGACTCGTAGACGTTTTGAAGTGGTGGAAACATTTTCGAAAAAGGAGATGTCGGCGTCTCTCCTGAGTATTCTTTTCTACTTCTTACGTATCAAAAGTAAAATGACCGAGGGCACGACTTAGTGTATGAATGTGAACTGGGTTTCTCCACCTGGCTGCAGTAGGAATATACCCAAGGTTACTAGATTAGCCTCGGTGAGCAGCTACTGGCGGCCATCCCAGCAAAGGTACCGCACTAGCGCCGCTTCTCGTCTGCTGGCATGTTAAGCTTTGCGATGTGCTATCCTATCCGTGGATGGCTTTATATTCCTTAGCAAGTCGGAGAGCTCTCCCAACATTCTGACTACGTTCACTCTTCCCTGCAGAACTTTTCCAAGGAGAGGTCCCCACGGTGGCTGCGCCTGTCGGAGCTCCCTTTCCGCACCCGCAGCCAAAGTTCTAGTGGATCACCCGCCAGCATTCCGACGTTCCTGCAGTAATCCACCGCGACCCTTCAACGCCGAAAAAACGCGAGAAGATGCCTTTCGTTGGAAACTCTTCGCTATCATCGTATTGCACGCGCCAACAAACTGTTGGAAGAGTGGCACTGTGGAAAATTTCCGGCGTCGCCCACCAACGTCGTGGAGCGGCCAGCTCCGGAGCGGGTCTCTTTAAGCGGTCACCCCGCGCCTAACATGCGATGATAATAGCGCTTATCGGTTCGACAGAGGCGACGTTCAATATAATTTGTGATTTTCTCGTTAATATTGCTCGTCAAAGTTCATTGTGGAGCTCCTGATATGCCGCTGGCTATAGCCGTGACCTTCACTTGTTTGTTCGCCTATGCTCGCCTTACAGGGGCTTATAAAGTGTTTTGAAGGTGGAGAATCTGCCTTATGGCCCTGGTGAATACAAGACTATTGAAAACAGCATTGAGGTATCCGTTCTTTCTTGGAAGGCTACTGAATGCGAACGCAGGAGTGCTTTTAGCGGTTGCTCAAAAGAGATAGAGCAAGGGATTCGAGCGGTCGCGTAGATGGCGGAGGGTGCATACTCGTAGGATGTTCAAGGCTCGTACCTATATGGGAACAGGAATTCTAGGCTTCCACCGATATCTTCATCCACCTGTCATGACAGCGAAGACGACAACTGCAGTGCCGATGCAGTTGTGATTGTTCTCGCTGCTAAGTTATCATGAACCAACAAATAAAACTGTGGAGGTCATCTCTTTTATTTCTATGGCCAATGCCGCTCGTCTCTGTAGATGACGAGGAACAGAACGGTGTTTGCTTTTTGTCCTCCCGAAGAGTTTGCTCCCTGATTCACAATTTTATTTGGTCACAGGAGTACTATATTAAAACGGTTGACCCATTAAGTCTCTCTCCCTCCCTCCTGCGGAGTACACATCATTATTTTTTGTCGGATTTTTTTATCGTGTTCTTATCATTGCTTTCCTTAAGTGAATGGCCGTTCTAAAGCCCTAGGCAACCACCATTGCGGTCATAAGCCCCAACATGAACATAACTAGCTCCAACACAGGGCAACGCACCGCTTGCCTGCCAAAGTACGGCGTAATATGACTGCAAAATTAAGGTAAATAGACAAGTCATGTGAACATAGATGTGCTGATGGAAGTTGAAAATAGATAGCTAAAAGGTGACACGACAAATCAAAAAGCTTTCGTGTGCCTGCCAGGGATCGAACCTGGGACCTTCCGCGTGTTAGGCGGATGTGATAACCACTACACCACAAGCACAGCTGCTCCTGTAAAGTGAACAGAAACACTGGCTGAATTGCTTTCCGCGTAGGCGACCGGTTGTGCGCGTCCTGGGCGTCGCAAGGCAACCCATTTATGACGACGCGATGTCTAGTGAATTTAGATGCCAACGTAAGCGTAGCCTAAGGCCTGCGATGTGTTCAAAGTAGCGGCCAGAGAGCTGTTGTAGCTAAACCGACGCTGTTCCTACGTTTCGGCGTGTTGCCTTTTCTGTTTTTCGTTCAATAAATGTGCGCTCTTTCTCCCTCTCTCCGTCTACATAAGCCTGGCACTTCTATGTTCTTAAACGGATTTCTAAATAATTACACTGTTTACTAATTACAAAGTTTACTAATCTTTTAAAGGTAATTGAGACTATATTGCAACTCCAGCGAGACAGTAGTTTTCACGATTTCTCAGAAAAGCCGTTGAGAGAGTTAGTCGGACCGATTAGATTCCTGAGTGCAGACCGAAACCTTAGTTACCTTGAGCGCACGGGAGCGTGAACATATCAGGCAATACAGAAGGACACAGGGCTGCAAGACAAACCATCCTAAGTAAACCCTTAGACATAAGCAGTCGGTACCTAAATTGACTTTTGAATTTTATGTAACAAAGGCTTAGTGCAGCTTAGTGTCCGAAGATTGTTGGGCTTCGGCGAGTATGGCTGCCCGACGCATGAGCTTATTTTTGAGATCCAGGTTTGAGCAACCTAGCTCTGCTTCGCATTGGCCAAAGGAAGGTTGGTAGAGGGAAGGGGTCAGATATGCAGGCTCACATATGGTGTTGTATTGTAGCCCATTATCCGCAGTGCTCGCAGAGTGTTTTCAGATATAGTAAGGGGTAAATGTGATGAAGCATGGTTAAACAGGGAAAGATTCAGTTTGAAGCTGGCGCCAAAGGCCTTCCACTTACTTTAATAGGGTTGGGTGAGTGGGGTATTTGCGCGAGAGATGTGGCAACATAACGTGATGTCTCTGTACGTCATTAGGCTATCACGGGTTGATATCGCTGCATGGCAAGCAGTGCTGCCATCACAGGGTCGGGGTCCAGAGCTCGCGCTGCGGTTTGTGTCGCTTCACTTCCTTAAATACATGCGATGGCTTGGAAACAGATGAAATCTGCAGGGTAAATAGTGGCTTTTGATTATGACTTTGGTGCTACTGAGGAGAGACCTCGCCTCTCGAATAGATTACAACAGCATTTTTTAATCTGAGAATATGAATGGAGGAGTCGGTCTATGTGGAGGGCAATCGCCACCGCCATGTCTTCGCCACTTTAGGGTGACGGCCTTGGATGGCGAGGTCCGTGAGTGGGGGAGAATCGGATGAATGAATGACTGTGCTATGGCAAAAGCACTAACTTCAGGATACTCCGCAGTATGAAAATATAGCCTGCATTGAACAATCAGGTATTTCTTCTCTTAATGCACCGTCTTGTTGCCCGCGTCTTTCAGAAAGGTATTGGGGGTGAGTGTTTTGAGGTGGGTGCCAAATAATGATGTGGTTTCTCGTCACGGTCTCGTTGAGTGATATTGGCTTGTAGGTAGGCAATGCGTAGGTTGTCTACGAGGACTCTGCCAACTGAATTGTGCGTCAGGCGGCCAAGCTGCCCCGTGCGATGTCCTCCCGTAAGCTCTGAGGCTCTAATGAATACGCCTGTGCTAGTCAGTGCGGCAGTGCAAGCTCCTAGAGTTATTTGTAGAACGGCTCAATCACCCTTCCTAATTAGGCAATCCACTTCTCTAGTTTGCGCTTCCTTAGGGCCTATGTAATCCTACTTATGAACAAAGCTATGCATCTCGAACATAGCAGTGGCTGCTAGTGAAAACAGAACGCTGTCGAGTGTACAAACTAGGCTTCATTTTCTTTGCTCCTCTTGTTTTCGGACGCGGGAAAATCAACAGTGCACTCTGCAAATGAGAAAAAAAAAAAAAACACGTGTGCCTGCCAGGGATCGAACCTGGGACCTTCCGCGTGTTAGGCGGATGTGATAACCACTACACCACAAGCACCGCTGTCCGGGACAATGCCAAAAGGCTCATTTATCCACCGAATGTTTCCGCGCTGACCTAGTTTTCTAACCTGTTGCGAGTTTCCAGTCGCCGCGGCGGCGGCACGTCCAGGCAATCGTGCTTGGAGCGTGTAATGTCGATCAAGGAAAGCTATAATGTGTTTTCGTTGTACAGAACAAAATATAAACGTGTGTTCAGCTGACCTCATTCTTGCAGACGCGTGTTTGTACTGTGCACAATGGAGTAGAAGTTCATGACGGGAGCGAGCAGGTGTGCAGCTAGTAACAGTTCATGCATATTTGTATAAACAATGAACTTTACCAACAAAGAAACTGGGTATAGCAGCAGCTTCGACATACAAAATTTTTCAAACAAATTTCATCACAGCAGAAGTAAGGCATCCAAAAAAGCCACTTTCATCCAATTTTCGATTAAATCAAGGCAACTCAAGAAAATCTTAGTTGAACATGATGACGACCAGATCTGAACAGATTCGAACTGAGAAAGTACGAAAGAGAGCTTTCGCAATGATGATATCGGCAAGCTGGGCGCAAAGCCCAAGGACACATTGAAGCGCGTTCCAGAACCCTTTATCACACACATAAATATGGTCTGTCGAAATGCAGTCTTTGCAGGTTGATCGTGCATCGTGAACAGATTTGAACTGAGAAACTACAAAAGAGAGCTTTCGCGATCATAATATCGGCAAGCTGGGTGTGAAGCACAAAGACACTTTGAAATGTGTTCCAGAACCCTTTAATCGCATACGTAAAGATGGCCTGTTGAAGTGCAGCCTTTGCAGGTTGATCGTGCATCTTCCCGTAGTTCCGTAACGCGAAGTCTGACGGGTGATGCGCTCACGCTCAGCGAAGCCGCTAATCCTGGGTTTCGGTCAGGTTTGCCTGCGCTAATTACAATACAAATTTAAGCAGATAAACCAGGTGATATTAAACATAGTGAGTGATGTTTAGTACTACTAAAAATAGAGGTGAATGGCACAAAACTTTGTTGCTCGGAGCTATGTGCTTTTGCTTAAATAGCTTGAATTTGTGACTTCTGAAAATTAGGCATTCACAATGTTCAGGCATAAAATAAGTCAAATATGTTGTCTGCCCGGTACGATTTCGGAGGCGTAAGAACCGACTGTCACAGCGGTGAGACATCGAGTGGCCGTAGCTTTGGAACTCAGTAACTTGTCCGAAGTATTTGTGGTGATAGGGACTCAGTACAAGTAGGGTCGGCCATGTTGCTCATAGCTCAATTCCCTGTATTTTCAATACCACTTCTTTCTCTTTATATCCCTCCCCCACTTCCCATGCGTAGGGTAGCCACCCGGACTGTAACCTGGCTAACCTCCCTGCCTTTCATGCACTGTATTATCCTTCCTTCGTTCATCCGTCGGAGAAAAACTGGTCATTTGCGGACTTTCGTTCACCATTTATCAACGATAATATAATAAACGAGATCAAGTAAGATTATTTTAACAGGCTGTAGTAGGTAGTACTCCCGGCGTGCAGTGCGTTTGCTGCAATCAAGACGCGCGGGTACACTTTCGTCGGCTCGGGAAGCTCGGTGGCGACGGTAAAAGTGGTAAAAGCTGTGCCGGTAAGCTACCGTTCATGGTAAGTCTCGCGTATGCGCAGTCAACTCTCACAATCACGGTATACGGTAACGTAAACACGGTAACGGTATGCTAAACCTCTCTAATGCTACCAGAAATATTTGCGTAAACTCTAGCACCAAGTGACTCTAACACGAACTTCAAGAACATCCTTGATGTCACCGGGGTAACACATTACTTTTTACTTTAACTTTCAGATCGTAGGGTAGACGTGGCTGAGACTATGTAGGCCTATTTGGGTATTCTGAATCTCAAAATAGAAAAGTCGTGTAAATGTGTTACTGAACGTAAAGCTTTGGCACAGGCGCACAACACAAGAACGGGAAAATAAAGCCTAAGAACAAGTTGACAAACCGTTACATCGCAGTGTCGGGAATACCAGTACATTATTCGTAGGAGAAGCAGTAGCTTATCAGCGCACGAAGGTCTTAACGGTGAAAAAGGGCTACATATTTTCCCGCACTACCATTTGTGGTGTCGCGAATTTTAATTGCGAGAATTACATTCACGGATATCATGTAATAGCTTTTATGAAGGAAAAAGTTCAGGTATTATCCGCCCAAAGACAAGTAATGCACCCCATCCACCCCATCCAGCAGCATTATCATCAGTTTATGACAGTGATAACTATAATCTGCTGAGCGCCTACCCTCGCTGTCAGCTCCGCGCGCCCTCAGTGTGTAATCAGTCGAAACACGCGCAAATAACCACAACGATTCCTTTGGCTGCGCTGGCAGGATTGCTATCCCAGCACCTCATCGGCTTGGTCGTATTCTACAAAACAAAAAGAAACGTGGGAGCCACAGCGATAGTTTAAATCACGTTCCTTCATTCTAAAGCAAGCATAGTGTGCGCCGAACAAAGCTCAAATAGCCAGAAGGGATGCGAGCATTAAGATAAAAATAAGTTGTTATGCCTTTAACGCTTTTATTTTTCTGCATTTGGGTTTACAAAACTCATGCAATTTTCCTCGACCGCGATAAAATAACAAACAGTTCTACGCGTTAGGTTGTGTTCGACTGTGTAAAATGCCTTTGTTTTGCTTCAAACGAATGCTCGAATAAGGTGATCGTTTTCCCGCATTCTCTCTGCAGTTCTCCATTTTTTAACATTAGTGTTGAGTAGAAATGAATCTGACACGAGTTGAGCAGTAGTATTTAGCGGTTATATATCCCAGATTATATAGCTAGTAGGTAAACGAAAAATAGGTCATGTGGGCCGCATGTTTCTATATTAGGGTTGCTTCAGCTGAGAGTTCTGAGCTTTGTCTATGATTCGGGCGTTATTGAGTTTTCGTAGAAGGGGGTAAACTAGCGAAATGGGTGCCTTTTTAGTATATTTACGTTCAACGCTATTCAGTACATGTGATGTCCCAAGTTTTACCTGCTTGAACTATTATAGTAATTGCGGAGCCCAATGTGGTCGAGCTTCCGATGTTTTATTGTGCATTGTGATTTACCCCCTAGATTACTTTACGAAACCACGCGAATTTGCACGATTACCATTTAAAGTTTTGTTCAACTAAGCAAGTTCACTTATGTGTTGGAAATGTTCCGCAGCAAGTTGAAGTGTGTCTTTGCTCCTTTAACCCTGCGTTCACACCGTTCAATTTTTTCCTGATATCAACAAACTATTACAAGCTGCGCACCTGGTCGTTCCAGCCACGAACTTCTACTCCATTGTTCACAGGACGTACACGGGCGGGTGTATGGGGGAAGGCAGCTGAGCAGACTTTTCTACTTTGTTCTGTACAAAGAAAAACTTTATCTCTTCCCCGAATCGATTTTATGCGTTCCGGCACAATCGACTGGACGTGCCTCGGCCACGCCGGCTGGAAACGCGCAACTGGTTTTCGAAGTAGGCCGGTGCGGAAAATTTGTTTTGATTAGTCCACCTTTTCAAAGTTGCCGCCCGAGTGGTGCTTGTGGTGTAGTGGTTATCACATCCGCCTAACACGCGGAAGGTCCCAGGTTTGATCCCTGGCAGGCACATTTGTGTTTTTTATCTTTTGTTCTCAGCGGAAGGTTCGAACGGTGGTTTTGTGCCCAAGTTTGCATGCGGTGTTTTTCTGGGAAGATAATTACCCCTTATACAATTCGTGCGGAGTCTACATCTTCCTGACGGACAGGCACGCGGAACCCCCTGATTAAATTTGGCTTTACACTTAACGCGTGCGTCTGCTTGCCACCTACACGTAGAGGGTAGTTTTCACTTTCAGAAAGGAGAGTGAGATAGAATTATGGCACTGCAGTGAATCATTTTTGCTTTGCACTGGCAAACAATGCTTTTTTCTCCAAAATTACTTAGCGTTTTCATGTCGTCAATACCTGTGTATATCTATAAAGAGCAGTGACTGACCGACCGACCGACCAAACGACTGACTGGCTCATCAACGCCCAGCCGAAGCTGCTGGACTTGAAGCACACTCATGTCATGGCGCAGGGGATCATCAGGCCTGTATTTTTAACACTTGTCCCCCTAATTGAGTAAAATGTAGCAATTTTGTTCTCACAAATTTCCTCATTATCCCGCTTCTCCTTTGAGATGTCCAACTGCTTTTAGCTGGTATGTGTGGCCCACTCAAATGTTAAAAAAGTTGTTTTGCATTTTTGGCCTATCTGAATATGGGACGATGGGAAGTCAAAGCCCCTTTCTTAAGAGAGATATGGTTGATACGTGAAGCTTTCTCCCATGCATCATGATCAGTCAAAGTCAAAGTTTAAAATTTAGGCATCTTCGACCGTGTCACAAAGGCGAGATTTCATAGACTTCAGCTTCATAACCCGAGGGACCCGGTTTGATTCCAACTACGGCAAGCGTTTTTTTGAGGTGCTTGATGTGAATTCGCTGATTTTCATAATCGTTGTATGAACCCTACTGTGTAAAGTTGGCTTTTCTGCAGTGCGTTCTGGCCCGGCACTGAAAGGTACCAGTGAAACATAGAAAGCTTCTCTTTAATAAATTAGTCGTTTTTACAAGTTGTTGGTTATGTGTTCTCCCCTTCAATATATCGATCTTGTTTTTGCGGAGAAGTGGCACCCATTCAAATGGGTAAAACATCTCTGAAGATTTTGCCCTAACACGTCGCTAAAGGTCATAGAAATTTTTACAAAGCACATGTCTAACAGGGTGAAAAGGCCTTGCAAGTGATACCAACGCCCAGCCCACAGGATGTTGCTGAGAATTTAAATTTGAATAGTACATCCATATCATGCTGTAGGAGCGCCATATATGGGCGAGATATTTTTTAAAAGAAATCCTCATAGAGTGAAAACTGCTGAAATATTTTTTGTCACAAATTTCTCATTTCATCGCAAGCCTATTCAAACATAGGAACTAGTTTTTCTTTATATGTATGGAACCTTGATAAGCCTGATTATAACATTATATTTTATGTATGCACTGAATAAAGACTGCTACCCGAATTGAATGGCGTTTGGTCAGGATAAAGTTGCAAATCCAAAGCCGAGCTCCTTGAAATATCGAGTCAATTTCAGACGGTATTTCCGAAATTCTTCCGAGCACTTAATTCCCCTTACGTGCTCTGAAGGCGAAACCATAACGATATTTACTGAAAACGCTTGTTTTCTGCAACATCGCATTTTAATCGCTTTCTTTGTTTTCGTTTGTTTTGTTTCTTTGTCTTTTGGCCCAAATTAATTCAGCCGTTTTGTTTTCTGCTGCATCGTTTCTGCGTTGGCATGTTCACTGTCATTTATACGTCTTACGGCGCGAAATAAGCTTTCAAGCCGACTGGCTCACTCAGATTCTTTAGCATCAGCGGTCGGCGCGGCTGGTGTGCATCTGTTGTTCTCATGTGCAACCACGTTCAGGGGCCACACAGCGCGCAATATTGTGAAACTTTTACGTTTCAAATCAAATTTACAGTTTAGAAAATTTTGTAAAGCGGGCACATTGGCGCTGAAAGGTCCCCGCATCTGGCCAATTCCCCCCGTGCGTATGTGTCCCGAAGAAAAAAACAACAGCCACACAACAATAACATCGAGTTTTCCACGCTGCCATAGTTGCATCACAGCAAAGTTGCTAGAGCCTGTACTGCGCAGACCCTGTTTCAAATCCCATCGGATCACACGTGTTTTTTATTTATTTATTCTTTACTTCGGCGGCCATTTTCTAGACCGGAAAACAACATCCACAACGACAAGGGCGACAACAACCGCGATGCTTTTTCGCAGAATTGGACGTTTAAGGCTTTCCCCTTAAAATTGACCTGGGGCGTTAGAACGGCTAACTCATCCTAATAGTCTTTTCATTGCCGTCGACTGTCTCGGGCTCCCTTCTTCAAACACCTTCTAATGATCTGGTCTGTCAGGCGGGTGTTGCAAACGATCTCTTTGACGAAGAGTATTAGCTAAAAGGTCTATAACTGACATTGCTAAGACTGGTTATTTTATGACAGCTACATCTTAATTCCCGGAAAGGGCGTGATATCTGTGGTGAATTAATTATTTATTTGGGTGTAGTGTGAGCCTTCGGCAGTCCAATAGAGGAATAGGCATGGGAAAAAAATACAAGAGAAGTGTGCGAAAATCGCCCCGGCGTACACGTGAAAAACAAGCCCTGCTATACAACTAAACAAAAAAAGGGGGAAACACTCAGAACCAGTGCAAAGCTCATATAAAAATGTATGAACTTTACAGACATTGTAGACACAAAAGGTGATACACAGTGTATCTTGATCTAAAGATCTTGGACTTCGTCAGCAGAAATGTCGCCGCAGGACACGTTGAGAACGTCGCGCGGTAATCTATTCAACATTTGGACAGCCCGCGGGGAAAAGGTATGTTTAGAAGTGTCGCAATGAATGGCCGCAAATATTTACTGACGTTCGTGGGACTCGAATGAAGATAAGGTGGTTTGAGATAGTACTCGTTTCTGTCTGATGTCGAACCATCGTACCAAAGCGGGAGCATGAACCTTAAATCCCACTTGTTTACAGTATCAGACGAGTGCCGACTCGCAGACATTGATCATCGCTTCTCGTGCATGTAGGGTTTCCTTGAGAGCGGCTAAGAGCAGTTACTTCCTTCAAGCTCGGGAAATCAGCATATCGTTGACGCCAGTGGTGGCTTCAATGTATAGTGCCGTATACCTGCTTCTTGCTTTTCCAGCGAATACCTAAGGGTGTGGGCTTGTCGAACTGTGCTGTCGTCATAGCTGAAACAGTGCAGATCGATTCAAGGATCACGCCATAATGTCTTCAGACTAAATTGCGTTTTCAGGGACCGTGGTCAGAAGGCGTGAATTTAATGTGATAGCAGTGGCCAGCGACATTAAATTGAAAATGCCATGCGCAGACCTTGTCATCTCAACGTTGTTGCAAAAACGTTACGTCATTCCTTCCTTTAGCAGCCACAGGCGGGTAACTAATTAGCCACGCCGCGCGGGTAGCGATTTCTGCGGGGAGCAACCTTGAACGTTCAGTGAAAGCGCGGTTTTCCTCTGTTCGCAGTTGTGAATATTCGCTTGCAACAAGATAAAGTGAACGCAGTGTGCCTATGTTTTGCAGCATATGCAATGAGAAAAATTGCCTAGGCTTATTGCGACCGCAGACAATTATGCTAATTCGAGATACGATCGTCGAAGCGGGGTCGTTCTTAGCCTGCTGTAAGCAATTTTCAACGCAAATCCCCCCCCCCCCAAAAAAAAAAACACAAAACGCCCCTAGACTGTGCTGGGTGGACCGCAAATTTATTCATATAGAAAGTTTTGATATGACCTTATTAACTAATTGAATGGAATGATTCCTGCACCCGCTGTCTTTACGACATCTTCGAAAGTAAAAAAAAAATTCAAGGCACTTGCGCCACACGCTGTTCATTTCGAAGCCTACGCACACCACAGATTGTATCGCTAACACTCGTTCATTGCCATGCCCCATCACTAGTTAAACCGGAAAGTCGGCAGTTGTGGTAATATATGATAGCAGAACCAGAAAGAGCTCCACGCTGTATAACTCCCACGGTGTGTTGCTTTGCATAGTGCGTAACTTCCATTTCAAACTTTTATTTAGGTTGTTTTCGGGCCAGTTTTATTATTTAGTTAGCTGCGCGTTGATCCGTAAGTTGGCGAATGGCGAGTTCTTTCTTTTGGGGATCCTGTTCACGACGTGCTCATCGTGAGCAAAAGAAATGAATTAGACTAGTGCTTGAGTTATGGTATTCACGTTTTAATGCGTGGCATTCTTTGCCGAGTACCCCAAAAGCCAGGACCGTGTAACCCCTCCATTTCCACAACAATGCAGATTTTGCGAAGTGTCCACCTGTAATCGTTATAACTGCGTAAATTTAAATAACTGGTAGAATGAAATTTTGCAAAAGTAAAAATAGGAAAAATATAAGAAAATAACGGTAACTTGCGGACAGTATAACACCCTCTATTTCCACAATACTGCAGATTTAATGAAAGTTCCACCTACAGTCTTTATATTACAGTAAATGGAGAATATTGGTCGAACAAAATTTTTAAAAACTAAAAAAAAAATATAAAAAGTACAGAAATTGGCGCCCGGTATAATGCCTGACATTCCCACAGTAATGCAGATTTACCGGAACTTCCACCTGAAAAATTGTTATAATAGCTTAAATGGAGGTTCTTGGTCGAACAAAATTTTCACAAAGTGAAAATAAGAAAAATTAAAAAAATTGACGGAAAATGGCGAACCGTATCTGCATATCCACAATATTGCAGATTTCTCAGAACTTACACCGGTCATCGTTTTTGTAGCGTAGATGAAGATTGGTCGCGAAGTATATAGACAAATTAAAAATTTAATTTAGATTTATTTTTCTAATTTAAAAATATAAAATATATATAGACAAATAAAAAAAGAGAACCGGCATATCAATGCTACGCATTAATAGAAAATTCTCTGAATTTCAGCAGATTTTCTCTTCAGGCTGTTTCCTGCGTTGGGTCAGCTCCTGTGCTAGACGTAGGAGATCTTGAATTCAGGAGGAGGATTTGGGGGGGGGGGGGAGAGAGAGAGAAAATGAGAGAAATTCATTCTGCAGATTAACAAAACATAAAAGGGCACAACTTGTGGGGTTACCAAAATCATTTCCTCCGTCTCGAAGTGCACATCATTGAGGCTTGTTCGAAAAATAAGAACTAATTCATGACAATACGTTTTCTTCGTACATTACATTAACACTTCCTATCCTTGTTGGGGGATATTATTCCCGTGCCTTCGTGCCCGTGTTTGCATCAAGCCTACCTTGTATTTAGCATCGTTACCGGCAAGCGAGAGATAAGCTCACGTCACGAGACATGCCTAACGCTACCGGCACTGTAATGCGATCTCCAGTAAAGCAGAGGGAAAGAGTGCATGCCCCACGTATTAGTCTGCACAGCTCTCAATAGCCAGTCATGTTTATAAAGATATTTTATGCAGACAATACAACAGCCCGCCTAGAGGGCTGCCGCGTCCGCAAGACAGGCTATTTCTGGAGGTTGGGCCCTACAACGGCGTTTCCATTCTGATGTGCGACTATAGAAAGTTCCGCATGAAAACAATACAACTTCACTTTTGCGACGACCTTAGATCTAGAAATTGCTTTAGCTAACATCATCAGTCGTGAAAACCACTCTTACTTTCACCGCTTACTACGAAATTTTGATAACATCGTCCGTCATGCCCGTTACCATTCGAAGACTGACGCCAATTTTCCTGCAGCCCCGACCAAGCTCACAAATATTTGACGTCCATCCCTCGCGTAACCAGTGCCCCCAATTTGCTGTTTTGACGCGACCGCTCCTACCGAAGTAAGCACTGACACGACCGGCCCTTGCATAAGAATCGCTTTGACCCTACACAATCCGGCCAAGGAAAAGTGAATGCTCAATGCATGCCACCTGCGTACCCGAGCAAAGGGGCGAGAGGGGCTTGCCTGCTAATGGAAAGTTAGCGAACTTAAACCTACCTAATGACTTGACGTGCGCCATTCTAACTGGCAGAATAACTACGGGTTTAAAAGACCGCTTGGCGCTCCACGTACAAGAATTGTATTTGTTTCGGCCTACCAGTCTCGTCACAGCGTAACTATGGTGACTGTTTGACTTGTTATTCAGTGAACTCTCCAAAGAGGGCCAATGCAGACCGTGACAAGTTCATGTTCGGTATTTTTAGATGCGACGCATCTCATTCACTCGCCTTGTCCCTGCATCCATCCGGCATTGTTGTCGGCGTCCACCCCTCCCCCATTCTCCTCGCCGCGCCAGCTGCGCTCTCCGCCACTCACCCCCTCTCCTCTCCGATAGCGAACACTCTCTCGCGAGGGGCATTGGATTGGATTCGATTGGATTGGCTTGGATTGGCTTGGATTGGATAGGATTGAATTGGATTCAATTGGATTGGCTTGGATTGCATTAAAGTGGATTGTGTTGGATTGTGTTACGTCATAGCCGCGGCAGCAGCACTGGCGCCGGCGCATGTGCAGTACTCTCTCTTCCGCGGTCTCCTTTCCTTCGGGCGCGCTGCGCATATAACCGGTGTGCCGCTCTCCGACGGCCTTTCCGGTCGACGGTTGCTCTCAGCTTGCGCTTGAACCCCCCTCAGCGTCGCATCACACCAGGGTTCCCGCGAGGGGAGGTGGGCGTAATTTTTGGACCTGGTCTTCATCAAACTCGAACAGCGCCGCGGAGCTATACGTTGCGTTTGATGACTGATTGCCTCACTTGCGGGCATATTTTTTTTTATTTGCCTGGTTTTACATTCCAAGCTGGCCGCCTAAGTTGCTCTCCAGGGATCGTGAAGTTTTATATTCGTTTAAAACACTTTTACTGAGATGTGGTACACCCACCAACATCATGAGTCACTATTGGCAGGTCATCTTGGCGTGGCCTCCATCTATGAGTGCATCCGCCGACGCTTCGACTGGCCCGACGCTAGCGATTCGTGCGCCCCTTTCTTGTGATCTGTGTGAACGGATCTTGCCGTCCTCCAAGAAACCTCCCCTTCCCTAACACAATGACTAGATCCTCCTTCTAATAGGTTCTTCTGCGTTAGGTTGGATATCCTTCGACCCACTCCTTCACGCACATCTAGAAATATGGGAATTTTAGGCACGACCGATTGAACGGCGCGCAATGCCGTCACAGCTGCTCTCTCAATGAGCTGCACCGGGGACGTCGCTGACTTCTTGCAGAAGGACTACCTACTACAGTGTGGCGCTGCCTGGCACCTCCGTACAGACTATGGCTGCTACCATTTGTCTAAGGACGTTGGTGACATCCTCCGCTTCTGCTCAACTTGACACGAATTCAGCCTACCGACACAAGGCAATGACATTATTAAACGATCGAAGGAAACGTCTACCCGTGCCGAGGAGGTTGCGCTTAGGAGGATCCGGGTGGGGGTGGCCTTAACTCCCGCCGTGACCCGCCAATGGCCTCACTTCAAAGACGGTTTTGCAGACCCCGGGTGCCCAGTTTGCCACCTCAGCGATGCAATAGCCACATACACCACTTGCTGTGGTCTTGCCTCGCTTTGCGTCCTACGAGACTGCGACATCTTGAGGCGACGGGCCTCCACGTATACGAGGCATCCGCATACAACGCATGGATATATGGGCCCCATCGTCGTTCCGTCCTAGACTTTGTACGCGAAGCGAACATTCTCATGTTCATCTAACAAACTTTCCTCATCACCAACTCATACCCATTATCTATTCCCTATGGCAAAATAAACGCTCAAAAAAAAAACATCCTTAACATGCTTTACATGACCTATGCAGCGGCCATCAAGATAGGGACGCTACACTTCCGTATACCAGACGCCACGACAGCACTGGTAACTCCAAATTTTTAGTCAGTTTACAAGTGAGCCCTCATTACCGTTTACAGCAGTGCCTTTAAGGCTGTTTTTGCAGGATTCATCATCATCATCACCGCCACCATCATTATCAGCAGCAGCAGCAGCACCAGCCTGGCTATGTCTATTGCAGGACGAAGGCGTCTCAAAGATCTCCAGCCACGTTTATAGAGTACTAGCTGAGTCCATGCATTCCCCCCAAATTATTGAAGCTCATCTCTCCATCCGGTCTTTGGCCCGCCCTACTGCGTTTACGGTATATAGGCAGCCACTCACGTAAACAGGTGGTCCACCTGGTGTCCCTCATGCACGTGACGTGTCCCGCCCAGGCTCATTTTCTCCGCTGAATTTGAGCTAGAATGTCCTACACGATGGCCTGTTTCCTAATCAACGCATATGTTTCTTATGTCTAACTTGATCCCTAACATTCTTCTTTTCATAGCACACTGGACAGACCTAAGTTTGGTTTCAGGTCACATCGCGAAACCCCCACTTACCTCCCCCTCTACCCAGTAATGGAAGGACGCTTTGTGTAATTACCAGTTTGCTGAGTGACAGAGAAAGCTTACAATTTAGGATATCAGAATGTGTACTAAAAGCAGCCCTCCCCATGCATATTCTGCGGGTAATTCGACATGTCCAAGATGAATGTAATCGCTAACGGTTGCCAGCATTTCGTTATCTACATTGAATTCACTTCTACGGGCATGCGTATGTAGCATAACCTTTGATTTTTTGTGTTTCTTATGAATAATTCAAACAAACATTCGGAGTAGAATCCGCGACACATGCTACGTAATGTCCGACGTGTTTCACTGAATAAGACAATGTCGTCTTCAAACCTTGGCGGGCTCAGATATTCCCCATTTATTTGCACCCCTGTGTTCCCCAACTTAAGCTTTCTGAACCCACCTTTCGCACAGACTGCGAAGAAATGTGGAGATATTGTGTCCCCTTCCCGGACACCGTTTGGAATAGGCCACTTACGAGTTCGTTGATGGAGCCGTATAATTTGCGTTCAACCTTCGAATATTTCATTCAAGAGCGCAACGTATGGCTTGCCGACTCCATGATCACGTAACGCTTTAATTACGGCTGAAGTGGGCACTCATTTGGCAGAGAGTATCGTAATAGAAAAGCTCATTACTGCTGATAGACAAAATATATCAAGAACGCTACACACGTTTACGATTGCACCTCTCAAGACCCATTTTGACCTCCGCCATTTTATCACCATTAGCTTTTGATCTGTCACTTGTAAATTGGCAAGCGTAGTGACTACTTTATGCTGGCTCGCATGGCTAAAATATTTGCTCCGATGCCATGTACTATCGAATGTTTATATAGTGCGCAGCATTCCGTTTTTCATTATTTTGCTTTTGTCGTGCTGTTGTGTTTGAGCTCTTCGGAGCAATTTTTGACATGTACCGCGTCTTACCTTTTTTATTTTTTTGAATTGATAGCGTGAAATGCTGAATTAGATATTTGTGACTTTACTGGTTCCTTCTAACGTTTTTCTGATTTTCCGAATTTTTGTAATTTTGAAATTTTTGCTGCACCGCGTGAGAAAGCGGGAGGAATACGGACCTTTGATATTAACAGCGAAGCTCTGTAGCAAATGGTAATTTTTCGTGCTGCAGTTAGAAATACTAAGAAATTGCCTAGAGCACACACGTGAGCGCGGACCTTGCGGTGAGCTCTCGGAAGTTAACAAAACCAAGAAAATGCCCGGCGCCCATGTGTGCTTGCCTCGCGACGACGTCCCAGCGTCGCCTGCGCACATTTGTCAAGCGAAGGATACCCACTTAAGGAGGTTGGCCAAGTTTGCAGCGACCGACCGCCAAATTGGTAAAAAAAAACAAGTAAAACAACGACCGACAGTAAAAAACCAAGAAAATGCTGAGCGCTCGTTTCAGCGTCCCTCGCGGCAACCGCCCGGTGTCATCGGTGCATGTTTGCAAATCACGCACACGCACTTGGGAGATTGGACGAAATGAGCCAAAGAATACCTCCAGCTCCCGCCGTAATCGTGACAAACCTTGCTCGGAAGGAGAAAGACGCGTCATAACGTACACCTCTGCAAGGTGATGTCCAATGATTATCACCTAAAAAATGAAGGAAACACACCATTATAGCAACAGTGTAGGGGTAAAGGCCGTTGAGACAGCGAAGAAGGAGCAAATCGACTGCAATAGGGGACTTAAATCGATGTGATGGTTGTGAAGGATGCGTACACCTTCGCTGCTTTCAAGTCGTCCGTTTTAGTCTGAGCTTCCTCATTTTTTCCTGACAAATTGTTAGGCTATTTATATTCTCTGCATATTCTTGTATTTTAACTCTGTTGTTCTAGTTCTACGGCCAGAATGTTTTGTATTGTTTCGTTTCATACATTCGTTTTTGTTTTTATCATTTAAAATTCGTGCGTCGGGATAGACGAAGACGTAAACAGCACGCTAATTGTACACCTATTTACTACTCGTGGTGCCTAAGCGTAGAGGGGGTGGAGCGTGGTACTAGGGAAATGGGTATTAGTAAAGATGGCTCACGGACTGCGGCACACAAGGGAGGTGCACGGACTTTTACACCGCCATCGGCAGTGATCAGCCGTTCAGTAAGCCCGATACGCATCCTTAACAAGAAGCTTCCGCTATGCAGATGAAGATATTTCTGATAAATCAACACGTACATGGGACAGAGGATTGGCTGGCTCACGCGATATCAACGCTACAGCACATTTGTATTCCCTCCGTCCATCCGTCCGTCCGTCTGTCTGTCTGTCTGTCTGTCTGTCTGTCTGTCTGTCTGTCTGTCTGTCTGTCTGTCTGTCTGTCTGTCTGTGTGTGTGTGTGTGTGTGTGTGTGTGTGTGTGTGTGTGTGTGTGTGTGTGTGTGTGTGTGTGTGTGTGTGAGTGTGTGTGTGTGCGTGTGTGTGTGTGTGTGTGTGTGGGCGTGTGTTGGTGTGGCGCTTCTTATCGCCAACTCCAAACTAAGAATGTGGCAGTGTGTGCACGCATCGGATGAGAATGGGACCTAGAAAACGTTATAACTTAGCGAAATAACGTCAGAACATAGAATTCTAGCACTATGACAACCTGCTGCAAGAGATCAAGGACAGCCGAAGCTGTTTGCCCGAACTAATAGCGGACCCCTAATCTTATTGGAGCGGTCTTTACCGCACGTCTTTCGAAATCCCCGTACCCATGTCCACAAAGGATAGAAGGGCTGTTGAGGCGGCCCTATTTTGCACCCGTTCACTCCGGACACGACAACCGCGTGTGTGGTTTCAGTTATCTGATCACGTGTGCGTATTTAACTTTTAGGCAAGGTGGACACGGGTACGCATGACTACCGGCTATGGGTGTAATTGGGGTTAGGGTATACGTCATATGTTACACGTTACGTGCTTGTTGCGTTTGCGTGTTCGTCCCTTCGCGGGCTGAGCAAACAAGGCATACTCTAATTTTTCTTTCAGTCCGTAAGTTAAACTGAGACCTCCCAGTTAGCACAGGGGCCGGTCAGAGAGAACGGGTTTTCATCAACGCCAACCTCACAATTTCTCTTAAATCTCCAATAGTCCAAACTTCAGTTAACACCACCTCGGTAGATTTAATGGGAACAACCATAACTACAGTCGCCTAACTGAATCACGCTTTGATGAGCATCGAAGTAAACGGAAGCCCTCACGGAAGTATCATCTAACAACTGGAAGAGGAGACATTGCGAAGGAAAAAGGTATGAACAAACTGGCGCCCATGGGTTTGCTTATGCCTAAATCGTGTGCAAGCCTGCATTGCAGAGAGTGTTCTGCAATGAACATCGCAAGTAATGTGCGACTTCCTATATTCTACATGTGGTTAAACGAAGTGGAGGTCATGGTCCGCAAATTCAAATTTAACACACTGAAACCTTGATAAAAGGTGCGCATTTATTCACGCATTTAATCGTTCAGACGAAATCACTGCCAGAAGCTCAACAAAGCTTCACGTACGCAGTGAACTGCTCTTGCACGGTGTTTAAATGCGTTCTTGGAGCTGAAACCAATCGGACGTAGCAAAACAGGAGCGATAATGAATATTACGTCACTTGGAATGTATGCATTAAAACAACTGGTGGAGGAAAATCAGGTGCATGTGATAATGGGGCAGAAAAGAAACCAAATTGACAGTAAGTGGCTTGTCTTTCGCCGTCCTCATTTACTGTTCGCTCAAAGGTTTTTTGCGGCGTATTACATGAGACGTACCGGCTTTAATCTACGCAAGAGGCTCACAGTTAAGTAACCATGGTTTTAAAAGGACAGCATCGATTTAATGTGAAAGGAGAATGGTGCCACAGACTTGTCAACTATTTTTATCATGGTCATGCGGCGCTTAAGTTCGACATGCTGGAATCTAGAGATGTAACGAATAGAAGACAGCTTTTAAATTTCGCATCTTTCCGCGTCGACATAATCACATCTTGCGTTATGTACTTCTTTTTCCTTCCGTCTAATTCCTGCCAGACATAGCAGTTCTACGACTAGTCCTGAAATTTGTCCGTAAGGCAAATTAACGTCAAGCTCCAATCAGGAGGCGTTTTCGCGTAGAACCTCAGGTAGATTTTGAGGAAATAGATTGGCGCCTCTTGGCAGAAGCTTTCACGTCGTCCTGGTGTTTCGAGGAAATAGATTGGCGCCTCTTGGCAGAAGCTTTCACGTCGTCCTGATGTTTCTCGGGATCCCGCACTGGCGGTGAGTCCACGGCCGGCGGTTCCATGACTGAAAGCGGGGCTGCACCAGTGATGGACTTTCTTCTTCCAGTGCCTGCCTCGCCATCCCACTGACCCGTGGACGGCGCATGGTTGGACGGCCGCCTATCGGAAGCATATGGCGCTGCAGTGCTTTCAGTCGGCGAAGCAACAGATTGTCGCCTGCGGGCCTTGGTGGAACGAGTTGGTGGAGAAGCAGACATCGATTTGCGTCTCCCCGCTACTTCGGGAAAGCGAGATTCCGGAGAGGAAACCTTCGTGCAGGCGGTGAGGTGATCAGCTGATGTAGAGGCCGGTACAATGGCTTCCGTGAGCACTGGGCTCCCTAACGGGGAGCTCGCAGATACGCTACGTCGCCTTGTGCGTCGCGTCGTTCCTCCTGTAGTTGCTGCGTTAACCTCTTCATGACCCAAAGAACTTGCCCTACGGGCAGCATCTGTGGTAACGTTGCCGCTGGATCGCCTGGCCTCGGGAGACGCTGCGCCAAGCGCAGTGGCGAAGTTGGCGTATTTCCTGAGCTCCCCTTCGACTATGTCCGCCTGGATTATGTTGGCCACCGCCTGGATGTCATGCTTGGTGACGTGATCAGCTCTTTCGGCGTCTTCCTTAAGAGTGATGGACTCGAACCTCGGTAAGTTCCTCGACAGGGCGAGCCGAAGAATGCTTATAACTTGGTAGCCAGAGTAGTGTTCGGTGTTAGAAGCCAGGTCGTCCATGTCGCTTTCCTTATAGGAAGGACATCGCACATTGCTCAATTCCCGCTTAATTAACTGACTGCGTTGGAGAAGAGTTGGCACGGGCATAACTATCTTGAGCTGGAATGTTTCTAGTAAGCTCTTTTCCAGGCGCCATGGTTTGGTGGCTGTGGCAATGACGATTTCGGTAAATTCTTGCTTTTCCTTCAGTTGCTTCATGAAGGCGAGCAATTCCACCCTCATGTCAGCCACTTCCGCTCCTGCGAGTCCCGGTCGATTCGAGAATAGATGGTCAATGTCGTCCAAGACCAGGATACCTCCGCTGTGCTTCTTGAAGTTCCTAAGCATCATGCCCATTAGTTTCGACCCCTCGTACTGCGTCGATGCGGCGACAAAGTCCTCCATGTTGACAATGAACACTGCTCGGTCTTTGTAGCTGGACAAGACAGACCTAATTACCAAACTTTTTCCGCTTCCATGTGGACCGTAAAGGAGCAGGGCAA
>CM023451.1:50542268-50616675 GCA_013339765.2 Haemaphysalis longicornis | reverse complement strand
GCCCAAAGAAGTGCGTTGCGTGGTCTGAGGGTTGTTTTAGACATGATGATGATGAAAAAACGTTCATTCGCGCAGAGTGGAGAATGTACGTGTTACGGCCGCACGCCGGAGGATGGGTGCTCGGAAACTGGGTTGTCAATTTGTTTTCTTACCATACTGAAAACTGCCTCAAACATTTCACGTTCGGTGTGCCGTGTGGTTGGGGGGGCAGCTTGTACTTGCACGCATGGGGCCGACTACGCTTTCTAACCTCCTCACTTATCACGATGTCAATCGCTGTAGTTGTATAAGACTGTCGGGTAGCTCCGGCGCAATGTGTCCAAACTGAAGAAAGGTTTGGCCTGAAAGGGTGTGTATTTGGGAGATTTTCGTTTCGGTCGTACAATTCTGGACATCATCGTACATCAAAATTCAGCGTACATCAAAATTCTGGAGTCTCCTGGACAATTCGGGAAATCTGGCAGGTATGCTTATCATGAAAAACAAGATCTCTCCCCACAACAATAGTCGAACCAAGGTCAAACACTTCTCACCTTCCCTGCCACTCCGCTTCGGGCCTTTTTCCCGGATATGTTCTTTTCCTAGAATTTCATTTGGCCTTCTCTGACCTCATTTCGCTAAAGATTGAACGTTTGAGTAACCGCAAAGGAACAAGGACGAACGAAGTAGACGGGACACGGCGCTACTATCAACTCGTTTATTTTCACTGTGACGCCCGATTTTATACGGCACGGTACACTGCGAACGAGAGAAAAGAGGGAAAGTTTAGGCCAGCAGTGGCGGTGTTAGTGACATTCTACGACGACGAGGTACCTGGCCCCCGGGCCTTGATGGCAGATTTGCAAGTTCTACAACAGTGCAATGCCGTGTCTATCGGAATGCTGATACAAGAGGTTCTTCGAAAACTTGCGAAGTCCCTCAGTGACGTTTGTGTCCCGTGCTCGGATTCTGCTTCCTACATGCAGAAACTCCACAAAGACATGCAGCAGTCACACACGGAATTTCATGCTCTGCATTTCAAAGATCCGTGCCATCTTCTGAACAATATCATTTGAGGAGGGACTGAAGGTGGGGTTGCTTCAAGGGAGCTAGTGACTTCGTTGTGCATTTTCTTGCCCTTTTGAGACAGAGAGAGAAAGAGAGAGAGAGAGAGGAGAGAGAGAGAGAGAGGAGAGAGAGAAGGCTCTTTAATGTGGACTGGTGAGATCAGCCCTGCTAGGGACAAGGCTTGCTACACCAGATGGGGGTGACTACGTTGATGAGTGGTGGATATTAGACATTAGGGTACAGCAGGAAGAAGACAAACAAGAAACGCTGAAAAAAAACAAGTAAAAACAAGAGAATGCTGCCAGAGAGCCCGACATACACATACAATTGAAAAGAGAATCGTTAATGTAAACACTGAAACAAAAATGAAAAGGTAAACGACGCGAAAAAAAAACAGTAACAAAACCCAACCCAAGAAAAATAAATAGATGAACGCCAGTGACACCAACACAAGCAAAGTAAATAGATGGACGCCAGAATGCGAAATAGTAGATATCGCGACACACTTCCTCTGTCTGTGATCTAGAGAAATTTCTCTAGTTCAGTGTCTCGTAGGAACTGGAGTCGAACTTTTGTACCTAAGGTACTGTGAGCAGTATTGGCCCAGGGCCCAAGAAAATGACGAAGTTCCAGACTGCCTCCATGGCGTACACGAGAGAGGGAGCTCGCTGCAGTTTTCCGCGGAGCTCCAGAGAACTTCGCCGTAAGTTTGGTTCAGTCAGTGCGAGCATGAACATTGAGCTGAATGCTTATCGACTGTCAGCCCATCTAGATGGTTTTCATTTCACGAAGCTCTTGTTGAAGTCCTCGACTACTGGCGCGCTGTTGTGGCATTTCTAAATAGTGATGATGCAAAAGGGAAGAAGTGTGACAAGCTGAAAGCGTTTGTGATGACACCTAGCTCTCTGCATGACCTGCTTGTTTGGCTGAGATTGTTAAACAAAACCTCGAACGAAGTACTCTCAGTAACCAAGTACCTAGAAGCTGAATCTTCATTGCTGCATGAGGTCTATTCCCTACTTGCTGTGCGCCTGAAGGCACTGTTAAGCCAATGGACCGACGCCTCAGTGACTAGTTTTGGCGGGGAAGTCGACTGCAAGCTCGACATTGTTGACGAGCAGAAGCGCTTGTACGCTGCTAACATCTTCCATGAGTACTACGGTGCTGTAGCCGAGAAGTGGAGCCAGACCGCCAAACGAAATATTGCGGGTGACTTGCAATATACCCGATTCGTTTTGGTATTGTGTGCAGATAGTGAACCCCATCGGGAAGGCCGAACTACCTCAAATGTTAGAGATCTACAAGCATTTGTTCACACTGGCCGTGCTGCAATGAGGGCATGATATTACCCAGCTAGAAAGAGAGTTCCTGGCGTATCAGGTCTACGTTGTGAAGGAAATTGTGGAGCCGCTACAGTTTTGGGGATGCATGCCTGCCCCAAATTGGCCTACCATTTCACGTTGCGCTCTGAATTTGTGGGTCTTCCCATATCTAGTGTGAATGTCGAAAGAGCATTGTCAGGGTTTCGCGTGGTCAATCGGAAGTAGCGTGCTACGGTGACAGACACTAACATTGGAAAATAGGCCTGCAAATACTACAAGATGCAAATGGACGCCACCACGAATGTTGCAAATATTGACTATGCAATAAAAATGTATCTGCTGTTTGATTTCTTTTATTGTTGTACATGACATTTCTTAAAGATCAATACTCCACGACCATAATAACCCGAAGAACTCTGAATTCTGTGTACTCTGAAAGGAAGCTCCGAAAACTCCGAATGTCCAAAAATAAACTTCTAAAAACGCCCTCCGAATTAGCTCAAAAATAAACTCCGAAAACGCAGAACCCTAGTTATAACTAGGGTCGTTCGTTTTCGGGTTTTATATCTTTTTAAAAGCAGGGCAAAAATCAGGTGTAATTTTTCGAACTGGTATTCGGGGAGAAACCGGGTGTTTCTGTGAAACCATTACCAAATTCTGTTTTTTTTTCAAGTTAAGTCGATGGACGAAGTAAGTTTATTTTAATACACGCAGTTTTGCTTAGAGAGTATAACCATATTTTAAACCTTAACGGGTTAGAATTGGTGTTTATTTCAAGCTGCTAATCGGGGGTACTTCAGGGTTCTCTTTAAAATGCTTTCCTAATTTTGATATTTGTTTGATAATGAATAAATAATGACAGTAAATAGGCATTGATACCTTCTAGCAAATTTAGCATTTTATTCACAGAAAGCGGGTCATGGATTATTTCCTCCCCCTCGTTTGCATACATTATTGTGATCTGCTGCCGCAACTTCTCGGTATTTATTCGAGGCCTGTCTGATAGCTGATCTCAACTGGGAGAAGGTTCTCTCGACAACACAGCTCCCATTAGCTTTGCACATGTTAGGGTATGTACATGTTAGGGTATGTAAATGTCAGGGTAGCATTTACCAGCCTGAGGTTCGGGGTGGCAGAATCATTCTAATGCTTAGTGGGTTCGGAAAGGGCGTTTCTGCGCTTGCTTCAACAAAGTACGGGTTGAGAACGGCGGCACGTCAGACCACAATTGTGCAGATCGCTCCTTTGAAAAGGTCCATTTGGTGAGAAACCGGGTTTAACCCGAATCTCCTGAAAAACATGTTCGGGGTGCATGAATCGGGTAAAATCGGGTTTTACCCGAAAACAAACAACCCCAGTTATAACGAAGCCCTTGGGAGCAGGAACTGACTTCGTTACAAGCGGTACTTCGTCAAAAGCAGGGGTGACTTTTTCTCCTTGCAGCGCTGTTTGGGCGATTCCAGTCGCGTCACAAAGCCACCGTGAAACAGACCGACCAACGGTTGGCTGCGTATATAACAGTGTTATCTTTTCAAATTCCTCTAAGGTAACTGAAAAGAATGCAAAATCTTTATTACGGACGCGGACGTTTGGTTTTTGCAACCGTTTGGGCTGCGCCCCGATCAATCGGGCGTTGTATAGAGCACTCGTTTGGCTTTTCAATTCAAACACGGTCACACAATGGCTTGGGGCAACTTTTAAGGACTACAGTCTTTCTAAGGATACCTAAATGCGAAAGCGTACCTGCGTTCTTTTATATGTGATTAGAAGTTGGATTGTATTATACAACAGCAAAAAAAGGCGATTTGTTAAAGAGCAGCCACGAAAACAGGCGCGCTGCTCCAAGAGATTTTGCACGCTCGAAGTGACCACGGGTAAATTGAAGTTCTATAAACCTCAATTGTATTCATCATGTGGGTTCCGAGAAAGAGGGAGAAGAGGGTGACGGGGGCGGATGAGAAAGGACAGATAGTTTCATTGCCGGGAAGGCTGTGATCTTCCGACAGTTTGCTGCTACCCAAGCAGGCACGGTGTCATTTTTTAGCAGGAAAGTGTTTTATTCCCGGATACACAAAGATGTCACCGTCGTCATATCCATCACGGAAGTGACGCCAGTACAACGCAGCAAGCGGCCTGTAATGGGTGCACCCCAGCACACATGGTCCTCTAGCGGGGAGGCAACCTTCAGTTCTAAATAGTACGTTATACTTAGGGTTGTTCCTTTTGCGGGTTTTATATTTGAACACGAAAGTGCTTTATGCCGGTATACACCAGGATTTTGCTGACATCATATACGTCGCGGTAGTGACAGCAGTACACCTTTGCCGAAGCGACCCGCCAGCAGGACATTGCTTACCAAGCACACCCACAAGACAGCCGCCGACCCGCAAATCATGCTCAACTGCAGATTTATCTGTACATTTCTCTTTCGTATTTTACCGATTTTTATGACAGAGAAATCAAGCAAGCCTTTTTTTTGTTTCCTTATGTGTGTAATAAAAATTGGAGCTGAAGTGAGCTCCTACGTAGGAACATCCTCCCAAATTTAATCTTATGTCTTTAAGTCCCTCACTTCAATGTGGGCGTTGATAGCGTGGCTTAGCCATTTTCCCTTTGTGAGGGGTGGCATCCACGAAATCCTGTTTACCATTTTACAGGTTAGTTGGGGCAGAAACCTGAAAATGGTTTTTGGATATTTGTATGGGTAACGCTTGGAAGCAAAAACCAACCGGATGCATCAACTGGAAGAATAGTTATTGATAAATCCGTTAAAACACGCAGTTTGCCCCAAGCATTTGTGCGGTCCATTTGTGGTGTCAGGGAATAAAAACATTGTAAAACTGCTGTTAATAGTTCATGCGGGCTACCTATAACAGGAAGAACTAACTCAATGTGTTGATAGGCCTGCGATATTTTTCAAACTATCTTTTCAGTTTCACTCTCTCGGCGGTGTTTGTAAAAAATAAAATTTATTTATTTACTTATTTACAATAATGCCAGTCTCCACTGAGACCATAGCAGGTGGGGACAATGTACAGATACAAATTTAAGAAGACTCATCACGCCGACTATATTCACCTATATTCAGCTCGAACACCATTATAAGAATTTATTGTTGAGATTATAACCGCCTAGTAATCGTAGTTTCGCCTGGACGATTATAAAAGCTGTTATGCCTCTTCACCCGATTGAGGGTGCAATGTCGAAAAATATCTGTGGCTTTTTAGAGCCGTCTAACGGCAAAATCTTTAAACATAGAAGTTCAAGGAGCTTTAAAATCATTAGGACCTGTTAGGCCTTAACAGCAAAAGTACTTTCAAACAGTTGTGAGATTCCAACATATCAGCAAAAACCAGTTCGATTTATCAATGAACGAGCACGATAATCACAAATTTGCAAGAAACAGTGTCCGCCTTTGTCTCCATGAGGGGTGGAATTTCCGCAAATACCGCGTTAGTAAGCCAGTAGGGCATGATAGAGGTTTACTCCCGAAATTTGAAGTTTCTAGGCCCAGCAGTTTCGGCTGAGTGTTAATGAATCAACCAGTCGGTCAGTTGGTCAGTCCAGCGCAACTCTTTATAGATATATATTGGTACTGACGAGACAGGTAGGCGAAGAAATTTAGAAGAAACAGCATTTCTTGACAGTGAAAGACCGGAAGGATTCACTGCAATGCCGTGAATCTTATAAACCTTTCTTCAGGAAACTGAAAACTGCCTTCTGCAGTTATATTCGACTACAAAGCGCTATTTCATGAAGTAACCTGAACACAACGGCAGTCATTTTCCGCCTGGCGGTGCAGCCCTAGTCACCAAAGCACCGTAAAAACTTCATCCGCCACGAAAAAGAAAATGTGTGCCTGCCAGGGATCGAACCTGGGACCTTCCGCGTGTTAGGCGGATGTGATAACCACTACACCACAAGCACAACTGGCGGTCTGTGTTTCAAGAAACGCATTTATGCAAATTAAGTTTCCGCACTGACCTTTTGCAACCTGTCGCAAGTTTCCAGTCGGCGTTGCGGCGGCTCGTCCCGGCAATTGTTCCCGGAGCACGTATTATCCATTGGGCAGCCTAGCCTGCTGGGAAGCGATGATGCATTTGCGTTGTACGGAAGACAACGAAGAGTGTGCTCAGTTGAATTGCACCTTACAGACACCTCTCCATGTGTGCCGAAGAATGAAGTACAAGTTCATGACCGGAATGAACTGGTGTAGAACATGCAACTGCTTGCGCATGTTTACTGAGTTAGCAGGCATATATGTACAACGCACTTGCCGATGAAGTAAAGATAAAATTTAGCGTACGAAAAACCGACATTGATATTTACTTAGGGAAATTTTTCCAGAGCAAAGTAAGGCTTGCAAAAGTCGGTACAACAAAGCAAGCGTTGATCAAGAAAAGCCTCGAGAAAACCTGTGCTGCAGATGCCTCGCTGTCGCATGGGAGCTGATATGCGCCAAAACGGTACCATGCTGGGCTAGCTAGTGGTCAGATACCAAGGAAGGAACAGGGCACATTTCGACGACGGACGGAGAGAAATACACACCACAAGCGCTGACTATCAGCTGATCGCTTTAACTGACACACTGAAATTGCGGAAAATAAATAGCACGCTTACAGGGAAAGATGCAACAAGCGCGTACAGAAAAGAGAAAATATTGCCCAACCTGTTAAACCATTATCATTATCGTAATGGCTTGACAAGTTGGGCAATCTGGTACAGGTTGGGCAAGCAGAAAGGACGAGTGCTGGGCGAATGGGACAGTGTGGGTCCGGCCTGTCTTCAATGCATGTGTCATTTGCTTTAGTGTTTGTCGTTTTTAGCGCCTGGGTTTGCGGTCTTTCTGTCGTGCCTGTTGAATCGCGCTCTAAGGTTTACGAAACATGCATTAACTTTGCCAACAGTGTGTTATGTTTTAATGCTGTGTTTCCTTCCAAACGAAATACGTAGCGCCGCCAAGGCCCAGGGACGCAGTTTCTTGAATAAGCAATAAGTGCGCACCATATGCTAAGTTTTACCTCGTTATATCCATATCACTTGTATCTGTCAAAAAATGTGGACTCGGCCACTCTACCGCCATGGAAAACAGACAATTATACAAGATACCACGGCCCCTCGCCTCCCTTGCATTGGTGACACGTTTGGTTGTGAAATTTAGGACAAAGGAAAGGGTGTGTATATAGCAATATTGACCATTTCATATTTTTCTTATCCGTTTTGATTATTTCACGCGCAATATTTTAAAACCATGGGATGTCCTGTTTTATTAGAAATACACTATAAAAAATATTTTCACGTTCGATGCCCCGATGTACACCTCTGCTTTGAGGCGCAGCGTAAGTTGCCGGGTGGCAGTGTAATTTAAACCACTAGGAGATATTTAACGCGCGTCAAAATCTTAAAGGGACACTGAAGTGATATGTAAACATTGCGGGATTACTTGCGCAAATGGTAGTCCGGAGTCCCCAGGCCATGTTACGACCACTCTGGGCGCGTTTACGCGATTTATTTAGTAGAAAAATTAATTCGAAAATGCTGTCCTAATCTCTTTACGCTCGCCAATTTTCTGCGGCGTTTTCGTGTGACGTCGCGAGGAGCCGAGCTCGCAATTGGCTGCGCTACTGCACGGCTCCCCGGCCTTCAGACAGAGTCAGTCGGCCCAGCGTTCGTCCGCCGGCCGCCGACGGGTCGTTGCAATTCGTTCGCTGAGTTGAAACGAAGCCAGGACACGTTTGTGAATGGAAGAATGGGCCTTTCTTTACTTGGTTAGTTTGTACACTGTATCTAGCTCCAAGTCAAGGTCGCTTCACACAAGCGCTGCACAAGCGCACATGCGACGCTTCGCTGACTGGTATGCCAGTAGGAAAATATAAGGCCTCTTGAAGGCGGGAGAAGAGTCAGCGAAGTCAATATACTAAGGAATAAAATCAACTGATATTTACCGTACAGCGTAAAAATAGGGTGCGGGAAGCACTTTTTTGCGCTGGGCGAACAAGCACAGCGGTCAGCAGCACGACTACGCATCTGCGAACGCTTTTCGTCTACGAATGCAATTGCTAGACGTGAGCTATTGTGGAAACTCGGGGGACGCTTACTGCACGAGCGCAATACAACAATAATCACCTAAGCTGCTTGAAATTCCAAAACTAAATAAAAGTGTAAACTTGTTGTACAATATATACCTTATATTACAAGGTCGGCAGAGCCCGTCCCCGTGGTCGAGTGATCTGGGGCGCTAGGTATGTTGGAGCAAGTGTTTTGCAAGTCACGGGTTCGAGTCCCCGCGGGTACGTGCTTTTTAAAAAAATTTGTAATTAATTTTTCGTTTTCTGCCGATGTTTTCTACATGAGTTCCCTTTTTTGGGCGGCAACGTTCATTGCTCCACGAAACTAGTTCACAGAACGCGCGCAGGCTGGCACTGGCGCGCTAGCGAGTTCTCGTTGGCGTGCTGTTGCCATAAGCACGACTGCTTGCGGGCAGGGGCACAGGCCAGAATGAAAGACCCTTGGCCTGGTGCGAACCGCTTTTTACGGTACAGGCATGAGTGAGGCAGTCCAAATATGGGGGAAAAGTCATGACATTTGGCGTCTGCGGTACGCGGAGGGCGTCCATGCACTGCGTAGGCCTCGGCTAGTGAATGCTACGATTCCAAGCCGTCTGGGAGGCTTATCTTATGCATTTTACAGCTGACAACATGGCAGAAGCGCGAGGTACGATGATTACTGAGTTATTGAGAATGCCCATCCAACAACGCCACCGGTTGTGTTTTACAGAACCGAAACCAAACCGAAAAATTATTTGGTTGCACACCTTGGGCATCGTTATCACGGTTGGCTCCTCCCAGTCACAGCTTTAGTTGGTGCGGCCGCCGCAACCGCGCAGGTAGTTTTTCTTCTTTCGCGCTTTGTAAAATAATTACCGATTTTCAACCGGATAAACGATGAAAAGTGTGCTAATTTGGGCCAGTCTACGCAGTGCAAGCAAAACGGGAGCTTGACAAATTCACTTCAGTGTCCCTTTAACACATTCACGATCTCGTTTTCCGTCTACATTAGAAAAGCGGCCGCGGGGGACGGAGATCTTACCCTCATCGTTATTATCAACAGCGAACGGCTTATATCCTGAGTAACGTCTTCGGGTCGCACTTGTCAAGTATTGACACTTTCCAGGTGTGCGACCGTTTTAAACACATTATGAAATGAAAGACCCTTCAAACTTCAGGTGTGTGCCTTCGCTATTGCGCAGTGGAGCTCTCTTGAAGCCTGGTTGCTCCTATAAAGTCGCAGCGTGCGAAGGCAAAAGTCGTTTAATATCGCTTGAACGCTGCCGAGAATGAACAGTTTGTTCGTTCGGCCTTGCACTCTGCCCGCTCTACCACCAGCAACATACCTTTGCTAGATTGGTGCGCATTCCATTTCCCTCTTACAAATACAATGACAGCATTGATAGTTGATGATGGTAGAGTGCGTTTAATGGCGCAAGGCCAGCTAGGGAAAAGAGCTCCAAGGCAGTAATTTAAATATCAGTCACAGTAAAGTGAACTGAAATAAAATGCAATGAAGGGACTGGTGTAAAGGGCCTGGCTACATGCAAGATAAGAAATGATGTGTAAAAAATTCACATCGCTGAGAAACTGCAAGCGCTAATGGTAAATTATGGCATCGTCACTTCAAAATTATGATGGGTGTAGTAGAATTTGTTGTCGAACGTTCGTTGTGTTTTGGTTGGTCTGGAGGGGAGAGTGCATGTGAGGGTACGAAGTTGATGGTACGTGAAAGAAAAAAGCCTGAATTGCCTTGCCGTTGCAATATACACAACAGATGGTCGAACGGTTTCGTCTCGAACACGTAACCGTTTTTTACTTTTTCGGTTCAGTTCCGGTTCGGGTTCAGCGTGCTAAAACAAACGGTTCGGGTTGTGGTTCAGTTTCGTCAAGAATACCGCTTCGGCGCCGGTTTGCAGTTCGTGTTCGGTTCCGGTTCGACACCTTGGTTTCAGGATAGTCTTTTACGTCTAACCGGAACGTTCTGTAACACATATCTTTCTACGTAAAAACACGGTAAAAGCCTGCACACTTATACGACCCTTAATTGGCTGAATATGCCTAGCAAGCGATGATGCTTTATGCCTGACTAAAACCAGGTGAAACAACGTGGACAAAGCAAGACCATATGAAAACGGCAGCGTCCTTATCGCTGTTGTATATCCAGCTGAAGGTAAGAGTATGATTAGATTATACTTGTTTGCATTGTCCTGACGGTGTGCTGAATCCTATTGCTTGATTCACTGTTACCACGAACATCTAACCCTTTTACACTCGATAAGAACCTAATTTATAAACATTCCAGGTAGGTTTTGAGGCACTATAATTATCGGTTCGACAGAGTAGATGTTCAATATAATTTGTGGTTCTTTCGTTAATATTGCTCGTCAAAATTCATTGTGGAGCTACTGAAATGCCGCTGGCTATAGCCCCGACCTTCACTTGTTTGTTCGCCTATGTTCGCCATACAGGGCTTATAAAGTGTTTTGAAGGTGGGGAATTTGCTTTATGGCACTAGTGAGTACAAAATTATTGAAAGCAGCATTGATGTGTCCTTGTCTTCTTGTAAGGCTACTGAATGCGAACACAGGGGTGCTTTTAGCGGTTGCTCAAGAGGCTGGGTGGATAGAAAATGTTCAAGGCATGTACTTACGCGGGAACAGGATTTCTCGGCTTTCACTAATATCATCATCCACCTCTAATAACAGCGAAGACGACAACTCCAGTGCCGGTGCAGTTGTGATTGTTCTTGCTGCTAAGTTATGCACCAACGAATGAAACTGTGGAAGTCATCTCCGTTATTTTTATGGTAAGTAACGCTCGGCTCCCTGACTTTGCTCCCTGATTAACGATTTTATCTCCGTCACTGGAGTACTCTGTTAAAACGGTTTATCTATTACGTCTGTCGCTCCTGCGGAGCAAAATTCGTTTACTTTTTGTCAGATTTTTTTCTCCTGCTTTTATAATTTCTTTCCTTAACTGAATGGCGGTTTAAAGCCCTAGGCAACCCCCATTGTGTCTATTAGCCGTAACATGAACATAAAAGAGAGTAATCCAGGAAGCTGTAGCTCCAACACCGGGCAACGCACCGCTTGCCTGCCAAGGTGCGGCGTAACACGACTGCAAAATTAAGCTAAATAGATAAGTCATGCGAACATAGATATGGTGATGGAAGGTGAAAATAGATAGCTAGAAGGTGACACGACAAAAGCAAAAAGCGTTCGTGTGCCTGCCAGGGATCGAACCTGGGACCTTCCGCGTGTTAGGCGGATGTGATAACCACTACACAACAAGCACAGCTGCTCTGAGGAAATTAACAGAATCACTGGCTGAATTGGTTTCCTCGTAAGCGACCGGTTGTGCGGGTCGTGGGCGTCGCAATGCGACCAATTCAAGGACGAAGCGATGTCCACTGAATGTTAATGTCAACGTAAGCGTAGCCTAAGGCGTTAGATGTGTTGAAAGGTGCTGCCCGAGAACCGTTGTAGCTAAACCGACGGTGTTCCTTGGTTTCGGTGTGTTGTCTTTTGTCTTTTTCGCTCAATAAATTTTCTCTTTCTCCCTCTCTCCGTCTACATAAGCCTGGTAGTTCTATATTCCTAAACGGGTTTTTAAATAATTACACTGAGTTGTGAGTTTACTAATCCTTTGACGATAATTGAGACATCATATTTGCTGATGACGTTGCCTTGCTAAGTAACTCGGGGGACGAATTGCAAAGCATGCTTTCCGCACTGGACGAACACAGTAGAATCGTGGGCCTGAAAATTAATATGCAGAAAACTAAAGTAATGATCAATAACTTCGGGACAGCACAGCGGTTTGAGATAGGTGGCGAGGCAGTGGAAGTGGTAAGCGAATATATCTACTTAGGCCAAGTTGTGACCCCAGATCCAACCATGAGACAGAGATAATTAGAAGGATCAGAATGGGGTGGGGTGCATATGGCAGACATTCTCAGATAATGAATAGCAGCCTACCATTGTCGCTGAAGAAGAAAGTGTATGACAGCTGCATCTTACCGCTACTCACCTACGGGGCAGAAACTTGGAGGCTCACTAAGAGGGTTTAACTTAAATTGAGAATGACTCAGCGGGCAATGGAGCGGAAAATGATAGGTGTAACATTAAGGGACAAGAAGAGAGCGGAGTGGGTCAGGGAACAAACACGTGTTAAGGACATCTTAGTAGAGATTACGAAGAAGAAATGGACGTGGGCAGGGCATGTAATGCGATGGCAAGATAACCGCTGGTCATTAAGGGTACCAGAGTGGATCCCTAGAGAAGGCAAGCGTTGCAGGGGGCGGCAGAAAGTTAGATGGGCAGATGAGATCAAGAAGTTTGCGGGGATAAATTGGTCACAGTTGGCACAGGACCGAGGTAATTGGAGAATAATGGGAGAGGCCTTTTCCCTGCAGTGGGCGTAGATAGGCGGATGATGATGATGTTGTTGATGATGATGATGATGATGATTGCTGCACCCAGGAGACAGTAGTTTTCATGATTTCTCAGAAAAGCCGATGAGAAAATTAGACGGACAGATTAGATTCCTGAGTGTAGACCCAAACCATGGTTATCTTGAGCGCACCGGAGCGTGAATATATCGGGCAATACAGAACCACACAGGGCTGCAAGACAAACCACCGAAAGTAAACCCTTAATCTTAAGTAGGCGGGACCTAAATTCACGTTTGAATTTTAACTCACAAAGGCTTAGTGCAGCTTGGTGTCCGAAGACGGTTGGACATCGGCGACTATGGCTGCCCGACGGATGAGCTTATTTTTGAGATACCCCTTGAGATACCCCTTGGTCAAAGGAAGGTTGGTAGAAGGAAGGGGTCAGATATGCATCCCCAAATATGATGTATTGTGGCCCATTCTCCGCAGTACTGGTGAAGTGTTGTCCGATATAGTGAAGGGTGAAGGTGATGAAGCATGGTTAAACCGGGAAAGATTCAGTTTGAAGGTGGTCTTCCTCTTCCCTTGATAGGAATTGGTGGACGGGGTATTTGCGCGGGGAGAAGTGGTAACGTTCCCTGACGTCTCTACATGCCAGTAGGATATAACGGGTTGATCTGGCTGCATGGCAGGCAATGCTGCCATTACAAGGCTGGGAGACGAGAGCTGGCGCTGCGGTGTTTGTTACTTCACTTCCTCGAATACCCGCGATTGCTTGGAAGCAGATAAAATCTGCCGGGCAACTAGTGGCTTTTGATTATGACTGGTGGTTCTGAGGCGAGACCTCGCCTCTCGCGTACTTTAGAACGGTCATTTTTTAATCTGAGAATATGAATAGAGGGGTTGGTTTATGTGGGAGGGCAACTGGCATCGCCATGTCTTCTGCCACTTTAGGGTGACGGGATCGGATGGCGAGGGCGGTGAGTGGGGGAGAATCGGATGAATGAATGACTCTACTATGGCAAAAGCACTAACTTTAGGATACTCCGCAGTATCAAAATATAGCCTGCCTTGATCAATCAGGTATTCCTTGTCTTGATGCATCGTCTTGGTGCCGGCGTCGTTCAGGAAAGTATTGGGGTGAGTGTTTTGAGGTGGGGGACAAATAATGATGTGGTTTCTCTTCACGGTCTCGTTGAGTGATATTGGCTTGTAGGTAGGCAATGCGTAGGTTGTCTACGAGGCCTCTGCCAACTGCATTGTGCGTCAGGCGGCCAAGCTGCCCCGTTCGATGTCCTTCCGTAAGCTCTGAGGCTCTAATGTATACGCCTGTGCTAGTCAGTATGGCAGTGAAAGTTCCTAGAGTTATTTGTAGAGTGGCTCAATAACACTTCGTAATTAGACAATCCACTTTTCTAGTTTGCGCTTCTTTGGGGCATATGTAATCCTACTGATGAACACATCCATGCATCTCCAACATAGCAGTGGCCGCTAGTGAAAGCAGAACGCAGTCGAGTGTACAAACTAGCTTCCATTTTATTTGCCCCTCTTGTTTTCCGACGGGGGAAAATCCATCACCAGTGCACTCAACTAGCTTCCATTTTATTTGCCCCTCTTGTTTTCCGACGGGGGAAAATCCATCACCAGTGCACTCTGCAAAAGAGAAAAAAATCAGTCGTGTGCCTGCCAGGGATCGAACCTGGGACCTTCCGCGTGTTAGGCGGATGTGATAACCACTACACCACAAGCACCGCTGTTCGGAATCCTTCTAAAAGCTCATTTATCCACCGAACGTTTCCGGGCTGACCTAGTTTCCTACCTCACGCGAGTTTTCAGTCGGCGCGGCGGCGGCACGTCCAGGCAATCGTGCTTGGAGCGCGTAATGTCGATCCGGGAAGCTATAATGTGTTTCCGTTGTACAGAACAAAATATAAACGTGCGTTCAGCTGACCTCATTCTTGCAAACGCGTGTTTGTACTGTGCACAATGGAGTAGAAGTTTATGACTGGAACGAGCAGGTGTGCAGCTACTAACAGTTCGTGCATATTTGTATAAACAATGAACTTTGCCAACAAAGGAAGTGGGTATAGCAGCAGCTTTGACATGCAAAATTTTTCAAACAAATTTCATGACACCAGAAGTAAGGCTTCCAAAAAAGCCGCTTTCATCCAATTTTCGATTAAATCAAGGCAACTCAAGAAAACCTTATTTGAACATGATGACGACCACATCTGAACAGATTCGAACTGAGAAACTACGAAAGAGAGCTTTCGCAATGATAATATCGGCAAGCTGGGCGCAAAACACAGATACACATTGAAGCGCGTTCCAGAACCCTTCAATTACACACATAAAGATGGCCTGTTGAAATGCAGCCTTTGCAGGTTGATCGTGCATCGTGAACAGATTCGGACTGAGAAACTACCAAAGAGAGCTTTCGCAATCATAATATCGGCAAGCTTGGTGCGAAGCACAAAGACACTTTGAAATGTGTTCCAGAACCCTTTAATCGCATACGTAAAGATGGCCTGTTGAAGTGCAGTCTTTGCAGGTTGATCGTGCATCGTCCCGTAGTTCCGTAACGCGAAGTGTGACGGGTAATGCGCTCACGCACAGCGAAGCCGCTAATCCTGCGTTTCGGTCAGGTTCGCCTGTGCTAATTACAATACAAATTTAAGCAGCTAAACCAGGTGATATTAAACATAGTGAGTGATGTTTAGTGCTACTAAAACAAAAAAGTAAATGGCACAAAACTTTGTTTCTCGGAGCTATGTGCTTTTGTTTAAATAGCTTGAATTTGTGACTTCTGAAAATTAGGTATTCACAATGTTCAGGCATAAAATGAGTCAAATAAGTTGTCTTCCCGGTACGATTTGGGAGGCGAAAGAACCGACTGCCACGGCTGCTAGATATCAAGCGGCTGTGGCTTTGGAACTCAGTAACTTGTCCGAAGTATTTGTGGTGACCGGGACTCAGTACAAGTACAAGTAGGGGTAGGGGCTTAGTAAAAGTAGGGGCGTCGGAGGAAAACTGGTTGTTTGCGGACTTTCGGCCACCATTTACCAACGATAATATAATAAACGAGATCAAGTAAGATTATTTTAACAGGCTGTAGCGGGTAGCACTCGCCGCGTGAAGAGCATTTACTGCGATCAAGACGCGCGGGTACACTTTCGTCGGCTCGGGAAGCTCCGTGGCGACAGTAAAAGTGGTAAAAGCTGTGCCGGTAAGCTACCGTTCACGGTATTTCTGGCGTATGCGCAGTCAACTCTCGCAATCACGAGATACGGTAACGTAAACACAGTAACGGTATACTAAAACTCTCTAATGCTACCAGAAATATTTCCGTAAGCTCTAGCACCAAGTGAGACACGTTGTAAGGTCAAGAACATCCTTGAAGTCACCGGAACATATTACTCTTTGCTTTAACTTTCAGATCCTATAGGGTAGACATGGCTGAGACTGTGTAGGCGTATTTGGGTATTCTGCATCTCAAAACAGAAATGTGTGTAAATATGTTACTAAACCTAAAGCTTTGGCACAGCCTACAACACCTGAACGGGAAAATACAGCTTAAGAACAAGTTGACAAATCGTTACATCGCGGTGTCGGGAACACTAGCAGATTATTCGTAGGAGATGCAGTAGCTTATCAGCGCACGAAGGTCTGAACGGTGAAGAAGGGCTGCATATTTTACCGCACTAGGATTTGTGGTGTCGCGAATTTTAATTGCGATAATTACATTCACGGATATCATCTAATAGCTTTTATGAAGGAAAAAGTTCAGGTATTATCCGCCCAAAGGACAAGTATTGATAAACTGATGGACGGGGTGTCCATCAGTTTATCACAGTGATAACTATAATCTGCTGAGCGCCTACCCTCACTGTCAGCTCCGCGCGCCCTCAGTGTGTAATCAGTCGAAGCACGCGCAACAAACCACACACGATTCCTTTGGCCGCACTGGCAGGATTGCTATTCAAGCACCTTATCGGCTTGGTCGTATTCCACAAAACAAAAATAACGTGGATCACAGCGATAGTTCAAAGCACGTTCCTTCATTCTAAAGCCAAGCATAGTGTGCGCCGAACAAAGCTCAAATAGCCACAAGGGATGTGAGCATTAAGATAAAAATAAGTTGTTATGCCTTTAAACGCTTTTAGTTTTTCTGCATTTGGGTTTACAAAACTCATGCAATTTTCCTCGACCGCGATAAAATAACAAACAGTTCTACGCGTTAGGTTGTGTTCGACTGTGTAAATGCCTTTGTTTTGCTTCAAACGAATGCTCGAATAAGGTGATCGTTTTTTTCAGCCATTCTCTCTGCAGTTCTCCATTTTTTTAACATTAGTGTTGAGTAGAAATGAATCTGACACGAGTTGAGCAGTAGTATTTAGCGGTTATATATCCCAGATTATATAGCTAGTAGGTAAACGAAAAATAGGTCATGTGGGCCGCATGTTTCTATATTAGGTTTGCTTCAGCTGAGAGTTCTGAGCTTTGTCTATGATTCGGGCGTTATTGAGTTTTCGTAGAAGGGGGTAAACTAGCGAAATGGGTGCCTTTTAGTATATTTACGCTCAACGCTATTCAGTACATGTGATGTCCCAAGTTTTACCTGCTTGAACTATTATCGTATTTGCGGAGCCCAATGTGGTCGAGCTTCCGATGTTTTATTGTGCATTGTGATTTACCCCCTAGATTACTTTACGAAACCACGCGAATTTGCACGATTACCATTTAAAGTTTTGTTCAACTAAGCAAGTTCACTTATGTGTTGGAAATGTTCCGCAGCAAGTTGAAGTGTGTCTTTGCTCCTTTAACCCTGCGTTCACACACCGTTTCAATGTTTTCCATGATATGAACAAGCTATTACAAGCTGCGCGCCTGGTCGTTCCAGCCACGAACTTCTACTCTATTGTTCACAGGACGTACACGGGCGGGTGTATGGGGGGAAGGCAGCTGAGCAGGACTTTCTATTTTGTTCTGTACAAAGAAAAACTTTATCCCTTCCCCGAATCGATTTTATGCGTTCGGCACAATCGACTGGACGTGCCTCGGCCACGCCGGCTGGAAACGCGCAACTGGTTTTCGAAGTAGGCCGGTGCGGAAAAATTATTTTGATTAGTCCACCTTTTCAAAGTTGCCGCCCGAGTGGTGGACAATTTGTTTCTTCCATTAGTGTCTGGGGGTGCTGGGCTGATACATTTGTTTTGTACAACCAGCTTGTATCTCGGTTTTTCTTCTATAAGGTGACGCATCATCCACTTCTGCTCAACGTTTATCAACAGCGCATAAGTTTTCATTTACCGTTTTTGCTTGTCGCCACTGGTGAGTCAGTACGAAGCCTGCCATGGGGGTTTTTAAAGGAGGTGGTTGACACCTTCATTTCCTTACTGCGAGGTTTTCCCTGCAATATCTGTTTACCCTTTCCAGGAAGGCTTTGACGAACACTTTATTAGATAGTCTGTTCCCAGTGCCGGTTTATCGCCAGCCTTACATTGGCCACCATAAGGGCAGTGTTTTGAAGCGGGTCACACGTACGTGTCTTCCTCCAAATGCAAAAACGTTTTTCTTTAAGCTGCCATACATCAACACTGCCCAGTGAAAACATGGTTGCACGAGAAAGGAATGTCTATCCTTGGTCTGACAATTGCCGTTTATGCAATCAACCTGAAACCATTGATCATTGTTTGTTTGGTGCCGAGATGCGGTGTTTTTTCTGGGATGGTTGCAACGAACTCTTAGAAAAGGACAGGGACATTACCCCTTATACAATTCGGTTCTTGCCTTTTAGAGATGTTACTGGAGTGCCCTATGATATGTTTGTTGTGATCGGATTGTATAGCTTGTGGAAGTGCCGCATGATGGACAGGCACGGCGGAACCCCCCTCGCCAACGAAGTCCATTTTTTCGGGAGCAAACTGCGTTGGTGCGGAGCATTTATGCGGCGCAAGTGGACCCACCAAGAATGGCCGCATCTGTTGGACGCGTGCGTCTGCTTGCCAGAGTTTTAACGGACGGCTTATTTAGCTGCAGTGATGTGCATCTCCTTGGATGACTCCTAACTTTTGTAGGCTGTATTAAGGGCAGTTTTCCATGCAGTAAAGAAAAAAAAATGGTGCTTGTGGTGTAGTGGTTATCACATCCGCCTAACACGCGGAAGGTCCCAGGTTCGATCGCTGGCTAGGCGCATTTCTGTTTTTTATCTTTTGCTCTCAGCAGAAGGGTTCGAACGGTGGTTTCTGTGCCCAAGGTTTGCAAAGATAATTAGTGCGGAGTCTACATCTTCCTTGATAAATTTGGCTTTACACTTAAACCTATCACGTAGAGGGTAGTTTTCACTTTCAAAAAGGAGAGTGAGCTAGAATTATGGCATTGCAGTGAATCATTTTTTCCTTGCACTGGCAAACAATGCTTTTTTTTTCAAAATTACTTAGCTTTTTTATGTCGTTAATACCTGTGTATATCTATAAAGAGCAGTGGACTGACCGACCGACCGACCAAACGACTGACTGGGCTCATCAACGCCCAAGCCGAACTGCTGGACTTGAAGCACACTCATGTCATGACGCAGGGAATCACGGGCCTGTATTTTTAACACTTGTCCCCTAATGAGTAAAATTTAGTAATTTTGTTCTCCAAAATTTCCTCATTATCCCCTTCTCCTTTGAGATGTCCAACTGCTTTTAGCTGATGTGTGGCCACTCAAATTGTTAAAAAAGTTGTTTGCATTTTTGGCCTATCTGAATAATGGACGATGGGAAGTCAAAACCCTTTCTTAAGAGAGATATGGTTAATACGCGAAGCTTTCTCCCATGCATATGATCAGGTCAAAGTCAAAGTTTAAAATTTAAGCATCTTCGACCGTGTCACAAAGACGAGATTTCATAGACTTCAGCTTCATAACCCGAGGGACCCGGTTGATTCCAACTACGGCAAGCGTTTTTTTGAGGTGCTTGATGTGAATTCGCTGATTTTCATAATCGTTGTTATGAACCCTACTGGTAAAGTTGGCTTTTCTGCAGTGCGTTCTGGCCCGGCACTGAAAGGTACCAGTGAAACATAGAAAGCTTCTCTTTAATAAATTAGTCGTTTTTACAAGTTGTTGGTTATGTGTTCTCCCCTTCAATATATCGATCTTGTTTGCTGAGAAGAGGGACACATTCAAATGGTGTAAAACATCTCTGAAGATATTGCCCCTAACACGTCGCTAAAGGTCATAGAAATTTTTACAAAGCACATGTCTAACGGGTGAAAAGGCCCTTGCAAGTGATACCAACGCCCAGCCACGAGGATGTTGCTGAGAATTTAAATTTGAATAGTACATCCATATCATGCTGTAGGAGCGCCATATATGGGCGAGAGACTTTTTAAAAGAAATCCTCATAGAGAGAGTGAAAACTGCTGAAATATGTTTTGTCACAAATTTCTCATTTCATCGCAAGCCTATTCAAACATGGAACTAGTTTTTCTTTATATGTATGGAACCTTGATAAGCCTGATTATAACAATTATATTTTATGTATGCACTGAATAAGACTGCTACCACCCGAATTGAATGGCGTTTGGTAGGATAAAGTTGCAAATCCAAAGCCGAGCTCCTTGAAATATCGAGTCAATTTCAGACGGTATTTCCCGAAATTCTTCCGAGCACTTAATTCCCTTTACGTGCTCTGAAGGCGAAACACTAACGATATTTACTGAAAACGCTTGTTTTCTGCAACATCGCATTTTAATCGCTTTCTTTGTTTTCGTTTGTTTTGTTTCTTTGTCTTTTGGCCCAAATTAATTCAGCCGTTTTGTTTTCTGCTGCATCGTTTCTGCGTTGGCGTATTCACTGTCATTTATACGTCTTACGGCGCGAAATAAGCTTCAAGCCGACTGGCTCACTCAGATTCTTTAGCATCAGTGGTCGGCGCGGCTGCTGTGCATCTGTTGTTCTCATGTGCAACCACGTTCAGGGGCCACACAGCGCGCAATATTGTGAAACATTTACGTTTCAAATCAAATTCACAGTTTAGAAAATTTTGTAAAGCGGGCACATTGGCCCTAAAAGCTCCCCACATCTGGCCAATTCCCCCCGTGCGTATGTGTCCCGAAGAAAAAAACAACAGCCACACAACAATAACATCGAGTTTTCCACGCTGGCATAGTTGCATCACAGCAAAGTTGCTAGAGCCTGTACTGCGCAGACCCTGTTTCAAATCCCATCGGATCACCTGTGTTTTTTTTTATTTATTCTTTACTGCGGTGGCCATTTTCTAGACCGGAAAACAACATCCACAACGCCAACGGCGACAACAACCGCGATGCTTTTTCGCAGAATTGGACGTTTAAGGCTTTCCCCTTAAAATTGACTTGGGGCGTTAGAACGGCTAACTCATCCTAATAGTTTTGTCATTGCCGTCGACTGTCTCGGGCTCCTTCTTCAACACCTTCTAATGATCTGGTCTGTCAGGCGGGTGTTGCAAACGATCTCTTTGACGAAGAGTATTAGCTAAAAAGGTCTATATAACTGACATTGCTAAGACTGGTTCATTTTATGACAGCTACATCTTAATTCCCGGAAAGGGCGTGATATCTGTGGTGAATTAATTATTTATTTGGGTGTAGGGTGAGCCTTCGTCAGTCCAATAGAGGAATAGTGCATGTGAAAAAAATAACAAGAGAAGTGTGTGAAAATCGCCCCGGCGTACACGTGAAAAACAAGGCCCTGGTATACAAATAAACAAAAAAAAGGGAAAACACTCAGAACCAGTGCAAAGCTCATATAAAAATGTATGAACTTTACAGACATTGTAGACACATAAACGGTGATACACAGTGTATCCTGCTCTAAAGATCTTGGACTTCGTCAGCAGAAATGTCGCCGCAGGACACGTTGAGAACGTCGCGCGGTAATCTATTCAACATTGGACAGCCCGCGGGGAAAAGGTATGTTTAGAAGTGTCGCAATGAATGGCCGCAAATATTTACTGACGTTTCGTGGGACTCGAATGAAGATAAGGTGGTTTGAGATAGTACTCGTTTCTGTCTGATGTCGAACCATCGTACCAAAGCGGGAGCATGAACCTTAAATCCACTTGTTTACAGTATCAGACGAGTGCCGACTCGCAGACATTGATCATCGCTTCTCGTGCATGTAGGGTTTCCTTGAGAGCGGCTCAAGAGCAGTTACTTCCTTCAAGCTCGGGAAATCAGCCTATCGTTGACGCCAGTGGTGGCTTCAATGTATAGTGCCGTATACCTGCTTCTTGCTTTTCCAGCGAATACTAAGGGTGTGGGCTTGTCGAACTGTGCTGTCGTCATAGCTGAAACAGTGCAGATCGATTCAAGGATCACGCCATAATGTCTTCAGACTAAATTGCGTTTTCAGGGACCGTGGTCAGAAGGCGTGAATTTAATGTGATAGCAGTGGCCAGCGACATTAAATTGAAAATGCCATGCGCAGACCTTGTCATCTCAACGTTGTTGCAAAAACGTTACGTCATTCCTTCCTTTAGCAGCCACAGGCGGGTAACTAATTAGCCACGCCGCGCGGGGTAGCGATTTCTGCGGGGAGCAACCTTGAACGTTCAGTGAAAGCGCTGTTTTCCTCTGTTCGCAGTTGTGAATATTCGCTTGCAACAAGATAAAGTGAACGCAGTGTGCCTATGTTTCGCAGCATATGCAATGAGAAAAATTGACTAGGCTTATTGCGACCGCAGACAATTATGCTATTCGAGATACGATCGTCGAAGCGGGGGTCGTTCTTAGCCTGCTGTAAGCAATTTTCAACGCAAATCCCCCCCCCCCCCAAAAAAAAAACACAAACGCCCCTAGACTGTGCTGGGTGGACCGCAAATTTATTCATATCATAGAAAGTTTTGATATGACCTTATTAACTAATTGAATGGAATGATTCCTGCACCCGCTGTCTTTACGATATCCTCGAAAGTAAAAAAAAATTCAAGGCACTTGCGCCACACGCTGTTCATTTCGAAGCCTACGCACACCACAGATTGTATCGCTAACACTCGTTCATTGCCATGCCCCATCACTAGTTAAACCGGAAAGTCGGCAGTTTGTGGTAATATATGATAGCAGAACCAGAAAGAGCTCCACGCTGTATCACTCCCAAGGTCTGGGGCTTTGCATAGTGCGTAACTTCTATTTCAAACTTTTTATTTTGCACTTTTTCGGGCCCGTTTTATTATTTTGTTAGCTGCGGGTTGATCCGTAAGTTGGCGAATGCCGAGTTCTTTCTTTTGGGGATCCTGTTCACGACGTGCTCATCGTGAGCAAAAGAAATGAATTAGACTAGTGCTTGAGTTATGGTATTCAGGTTTTAATGCGTGGCATTCTTTGCCGAGTACCCCAAAAGCCAGGACCGTGTAACCCCTCCACTTCCACAACAATGCAGATTTTGCGAAGTTTCCACCTGTAATCGTTATAACTGCGTAAATTTAAATAACGGTAGAATGAAATTTTGCAAAAGTAAAAATAGGAAAAATAAAAGAAAATAATGGTAACTTGCGGACAGTATAACGCCCTCTATTTCCACAATACTGCAGTTTTAATGAAAGTTCCACCTGCAGTCTTTATATTAGAGTAAATGGAGAATATTGGTCGAACAAAATTTCGATAAACTAAAAAAAAATATATAAAAAGTACAGAAATTGGCGCCCCGGTATAATGCCTGGCATTCCTGCAGTAATGCAGATTTACCGGAACTTCCACCTGAAAAATTGTTTATGATAGCTTAAATGGAGGTTCTTGGTCGAACAAAATTTTCACAAAGTGAAAATAAGAAAAATTAAAAAAATTGACGGAAAATGGCGAACCGTATCTGCATATCCACAATATTGCAGATTTCTCAGAACTTACACGGTCATCGTTTTTGTAGCGTAGATGAAGATTGGTCGCGAAGTATATAGACAAATTAAAAATTTAATTTAGATTTATTTTTTCTAATTTAAACATATAAATATAGTATAGACAATAAAAAAAGAGAACCGGCCATATCAATGCTACGCATTAATAGAAAATTCTCTGAATTTCAGCGATTTTCTCTTCAGGCTGTTTCCTGCGTTGGGTAGCTCCTGTGCTAGACGTAGGAGATCTTGAATTCAGGAGGAGGATTTGAGGGGGGGGGGGGGGGGAGAGAGAAAGGAGAGAAATTCATTCTGCAGATAACAAAAACATAAAAGGGCACACACTTGTGGGGTTACCAAAATCATTTCCTCCGTCTCGAAGTGCACATCATTGAGGCTTGTTCGAAAAATAAGAACTAATTCATGACAATACGTTTCTTCGTACATTACATTAACACTTCCTATCCTTGTTGGGGATATTATTCCCGTGCCTTCGTGCCCGTGTTTGCATCAAGCCTACCTTGTATTTAGCATCGTTACCGGCAAGCGAGAGATAAGCTCACGTCACGAGACATGCCTAACGCTACCGGCACTGTAATGCGATCTCCAGTAAAGCAGAGGGAAAGAGTGCATGCCCCACGTATTAGTCTGCACAGCTCTCAATAGCCAGTCATGTTTATAAAGATATTTTATGCAGACAATACTAACAGCCCGCCTAGAGGGCTGCCGCGTCCGCAAGACAGGCTATTTCTGGAGGTTTGGCCCTACAACGGCGTTTCCAATTCCGATGTGCGACTATAGAAAGTTCCGCATGAAAACAATACAACTTCACTTTTGCGACGACCTTAGATCTAGAAATTGCTTTAGCTAACGTCATCAGTCGTGAAAACCACTCTTACTTTCACCGCTTACTACGAAATTTTGATAACATCGTCCGTCATGCCCGTTACCATTCGAAGACTGACGCCAATTTTCCTGCAGCCCCGACCAAGCTCACAATATTTGACGTCCATCCCTCGCGTAACCAGTGCCCCCAATTTGCTGTTTTGATGCGACCGCTCCTACCGAAGTAAGCACTGACACGACCGGCCCTTGCATAAGAATCGCTTTTGACCCTACACAATTCCGGCCAAGGAAAAGTGAATGCTCAATGCATGCCACCTGCGTACCCGAGCAAAGGGGCGAGAGGGGCTTGCCTGCTAATGGAAAGTTAGCGAACGTAAGCCTACCTAATGACTTGACGTGCGCCATTCTAACTGCAGAATAACTACGGGTTTAAAAGACCGCTTGGCGCTCCACGTACAAGAATTGTATTTGTTTCGGCCTACCAGTCTCGTCACAGGCGTAACTATGGTGACTGTTTGACTTGTTATCAGTGAACTCTCCAAAGAGGGCCAATGCAGACCGTGACAAGTTCATGTTCGGTATTTTTAGATGAGACGCTATCTCATTCACTCGCCTTGTCCCTGCATCCATCCGGCATTGTTGTCGGCGTCCACCCCTCCCCCATTCTCCTCGCCGCGCCAGCTGCGCTCTCCGCCACTCACCCCCTCTCCTCTCCGATAGCGAACACTCTCTCGCGAGGGGCATGGATTGGATTCGATTGGATTGGCTTGGATTGGCTTGGATTGGATAGGATTGAATTGGATTGCAATTGGATTGGCTTGGATTAGATTAAAGTGGATTGTGTTGGATTGTGTTACGTCATAGCCGCGGCAGACGCGCTGGCGCCGGCGCATGCGCAGTACTCTCTCTTCCGCGGTCTCCTTTCCTTCGGGCGCGCTGCGCATATAACCGGTGTGCCGCTCTCCGACGGCCTTCCGGTCGACGGTTGCTCTCAGCTTGCGCTTGAACCCCCCTCAGCGTCGCATCACACCAGGGTTCCCGCGAGGGGAGGTGGGCGTAATTTTTGGACCTGGTCTTCATCAAACTCGAACAGCGCCGCGGAGCTATACGTTGCGTTTGATGACTGATTGCCTCACTTGCGGGCATATTTTTTTTATTTGCGTGGTTTTACATTCCAAGCTGGCCGCCTAAGTTGCTCTCCAGGGATCGTGAAGATTTATATTCGTTTAAAACACTTTTACTGAGATGTGGTACACCCACCAACTTCATGAGTCACTATTGGCAGGTCATCTTGGCGTGGCCTCCATCTATGAGTGCATCCGCCGACGCTTCGACTGGCCCGACGCTAGCGATTCGTGCGCCCCTTTCTTGTGATCTGTGTGAACGGATCTTGCCGTCCTCCAAGAAACCTCCCCTTCCCTAACACAATGACTAGATCCTCCTTCTAATAGGTTCTTCTGCGTTAGGTTGGATATCCTTCGACCCACTCCTTCACGCACATCTAGAAATATGGGAATTTTAGGCACGACCGATTGAACGGCGCGCAACTGCCGTCACAGCTGCTCCTCTCAATGAGCTGCACCGGGGACGTCGCTGACTTCTTGCAGAAGGACTACCTACTACAGTGTGGCGCTGCCTGGCACCTCCGTACAGACTATGGCTGCTACCATTTGTCTAAGGACGTTGGTGACATCCTCCGCTTCTGCTCAACTTGACACGAATTCAGCCTACCGACACAAGGCAATGACATTATTAAACGATCGAAGGAAACGTCTACCCGTGCCGAGGAGGTTGCGCTTAGGAGGATCCGGGTGGGGGTGGCCTTAACTCCCGCCGTGACCCGCCAATGGCCTCACTTCAAAGACGGTTTTGCAGACCCCGGGTGCCCAGTTTGCCACCTCAGCGATGCAATAGCCACACTACACCACTTGCTGTGGTCTTGCCTCGCTTTGCGTCCTACGAGACTGCGACATCTTGAGGCGACGGGCCTCCACGTATACGAGGCATCCGCATACAACGCATGGATATATGGGCCCCATCGTCGTTCCGTCCTAGACTTTGTACGCGAAGCGAACATTCTCATGTTCATCTAACAAACTTTCCTCATCACCAACTCATACCCATTATCTATTCCCTATGGCAAAATAAACGCTCAAAAAAAACATCCTTAACATGCTTTACATGACCTATGCAGCGGCCATCAAGATAGGGACGCTACACTTCCGTATACCAGACGCCACGACAGCACTGGTAACTCACATTTTAGTCAGTTTACAAGTGAGCCCTCATTACCGTTTACAGCAGTGCCTTTAAGGCTGTTTTTGCAGGATTCATCATCATCATCATCACCGCCACCATCATTATCAGCAGCAGCAGCAGCACCAGCCTGGCTATGTCCTATTGCAGGACGAAGGCGTCTCAAAGATCTCCAGCCACGTTTATAGAGTACTAGCTGAGTCCATGCATTCCCCCCAAATTATTGAAGCTCATCTCTCCATCCGGTCCTTTGGCCCGCCCCTACTGCGTTTACGGTATATAGGCAGCCACTCACGTAAACAGGTGGTCCACCTGGTGTCCCTCATGCACGTGACGTGTCCCGCCCAGGCTCATTTTCTCCGCTGAATTTGAGCTAGAATGTCCTACACGATGGCCTGTTCCTAATCAACGCATATGTTTCTTATGTCTAACTTGATCCCTAACATTCTTCTTTCATAGCACACTGGACAGACCTAAGTTTGGTTTCAGGTCACATCGCGAAACCCCCACTTACCTCCCCCTCTACCCAGTAATGGAAGGACGCTTTGGGTAATTACCAGTTTGCTGAGTGACAGAGAAAGCTTACAATTTAGGAATATCAGAATGTGTACTAAAAGCAGCCCTCCCCATGCATATTCTGCGGGTTAATTCGACATGTCCAAGATGAATGTCAATCGCTAACGGTTGCCAGCATTTCGTTATCTACATTGAATTCACTTCTACGGACATGCGTATGTAGCATAACCTTTGATTTTTTGTGTTTCTTATGAATAATTCAAACAAACATTCGGAGTAGAATCCGCGACACATGCTACGTAATTTCCGACGTGTTTCACTGAATAAGACAATGTCGTCTTCAAACCTTGGCGGGCTCAGATATTCCCCATTTATTTGCACCCCTGTGTTCCCCTACTTAAGCTTTCTGAACCCACCTTTCGCACAAGACTGCGAAGAAATGTGGAGATATTGTGTCCCCTTCCCGGACACCGTTTGGAATAGGCCACTTACGAGTTCTTTGATGGAGCCGTATAATTTGCGTTCAACCTTCGAATATTTCATTCAAGAGCGCAACGTATGGCTTGCCGACTCCATGATCACGTAACGCTTTAATTACGGCTGAAGTGGGCACTCATTTGGCAGATGAGTATCGTAATAGAAAAGCTCATTACTGCTGATAGACAAAATATATCAAGAACGCTACACACGTTTACGATTGCACCTCTCAAGACCCATTTTGACCTCCGCCATTTTATCACCATTAGCTTTTGATCTATCACTTGTAAATTGGCAAGCGTAGTGACTACTTTATGCTGGCTCGCATGGCTAAAATATTTGCTCCGATGCCATGTACTATCGAATGTTTATATAGTGCGCAGCATTCCGTTTTTCATTATTTTGCTTTTGTCGTGCTGTTGTGTTTCAGCTCTTCGGAGCAATTTTTGACATGTACAGCGTCTTACCTTTTTTATTTTTTTTAATTGATAGCGTGAAATGCTGAATTAGATATTGTGACTTTACTGGTTCCTTCTAACGTTTTTCTGATTTTCCGAATTTTTGTAATTTTGAAATTTTGCTGCACCGCGTGAGAAAGCGGGAGGAATACGGACCTTTGATATTAACAGCGAAGCTCTGTAGCAAATGGTAATTTTTCGTGCTGCAGTTAGAAATACTAAGAAATTGCCTAGAGCACACACGTGAGCGCGGACCTTGCGGTGAGCTCTCGGAAGTTAACAAACCAAGAAAATGCCCTGGCGCCCATGTGTGCTTGCCTCGCGACGACGTCCCAGCGTCGCCTGCGCACATTTGTCAAGCGAAGGATACCCACTTAAGGAGGTTGGCCAAGTTGCAGCGACCGACCGCCAAATTGGTAAAAAAAAACAAGTAAAACAACGACCGACAGTAAAAAAACCAAGAAAATGCTGAGCGCTCGTTTCAGCGTCCCTCGCGGCAACCGCCCGGTGTCATCGGTGCATGTTTGCAAATCACGCACACGCACTTGGGAGATTGGTCAAAATGAGCCCAAAGAATACCTCCAGCTCCCGCCGTAATCGTGACAAACCTTGCTCGGAAGGAGAAAGACGCGTCATAACGTACACCTCTGCAAGGTGATGTCCAATGATTATCACCTAAAAAATGAAGGAAAGCACACAATTATAGCAACAGTGTAGGGGGTAAAGGCCGTTGAGACAGCGAAGAAGAGCATAATCGACTGCAATAGGGGACTTAAATCGATGTGATGGTTGTGAAGGATGCGTACACCTTCGCTGCTTTCAAGTCGTCCGTTTTAGTCTGAGCTTCCTACATTTTTCCTGACAAATTGTTAGGCTATTTATATTCTCTGCATATTCTTGTATTTTAACTCTGTTATTCTAGTTCTACGGCCAGAATGTTTTGTATTGTTTCGTTTCATACATTCGTTTTTGTTTTTATCATTTAAAATTCGTGCGTCGGGATAGACGAAGACGTAAACAGCACGCTAATTGTACACCTATTTACTACTCGTGGTGCCTAAGCGTAGAAGGGGGTGGAGCGTGGTACTAGGGAAATGGGTATTAGTAAAGATGGCTCACGGACTGCGGCACACAAGGGAGGTGCACGGACTTTTACGCCGCCATCGGCAGTGATCAACCGTTCAGTAAGCCCGATACGCATCCTTAACAAGAAGCTTCCGCTATGCAGATGAAGATATTTCTGATAAATCAACAGTACATGGGACAGAGGATTTGGCTGGCTCACGCGATATCAACGCTACAGCACATTGTATTCCTCCGTCCATCGTCCGTCCGTCTGTCGGTCTGTCTGTCTGTCTGTCTGTCTGTCGTCTGTCTGTCTGTCTGTCTGCCTGTCTCTGGTCTGTCGTCTGTCTGTCTGTCTGTCTGTGTGTGTGTGTGTGTGGTGTTGTGTGGGTCGAGTGTGTGTGGTGTGTGGTGAGTGTTGTTGAAGTGTGTGGTTGTGCGTGTGTGGTTGCGTGTGTGTGTGTGGGCTGGGTTGGTGTGGCGCTCTTAGCGCCAACATCCAAACTAAGAATGTGGCAGTGTGTGCACGCATCGGATGAGAATGGGACCTAGAAAACGTTATAACTTAGCGAAATAACGTTCAGAACATTGAATTCAGCACATGACAACTGTGCAGCTCAAGGACAGCCGAAGCTGTTTGCCCGAACTAATAGCGGACCCCTAATCTTATTGGAGCGGTCTTTACCGCACGTCTTTCGAAATCCCCGTACCCATGTCCACAAAGGATAGAAGGGCTGTTGAGGCGGCCCTATTTTGCACCCGTTCACTCGGACACGACAACCGCGTGTGTGGTTTCAGTTATCTGATCACGTGTGCGTATTTAACTTTTAGGCAAGGTGGACACGGGTACGCATGACTACCGGCTATGGGTGTAATTGGGGTTAGGGTATACGTCATATGTTACACGTTACGTGCTTGTTGCGTTTGCGTGTTCTGCCCTTCGCGGGCTGAGCAAACAAGGCATACTCTAATTTTTCTTTCAGTCCGTAAGTTAAACTGAGACCTCCCAGTTAGCACTGGGGCCGGTCAGAGAGAACGGGTTTTCATCAACGCCAACCTCACAATTTCTCTTAAATCTCCAATAGTCCAAACTTCAGTTAACACCACCTCGGTAGATTTAATGGGAACAACCATAACTACAGTCGCCTAACTGAATCACGCTTTGATGAGCATCGAAGTAAACGGAAGCCCTCACGGAAGTATCATCTAACAACTGGAAGAGGAGACATTGCGAAGGAAAAGGTATGAACAAACTGGCGCCATGGGTTTGCTTATGCCTAAATCGTGTGCAAGCCTGCATTGCAGAGAGTGTTCTGCAATGAACATCGCAGGTAATGTGCGACTTCCTATATTCTACATGTGGTTAAACGAAGTGGAGGTCATGGTCCGCAAATTCAAATTTAACACACTGAAACCTTGATAAAAGGTGCGCATTATTCACGCATTTAATCGTTTCAGACGAAATCACTGCCAGAAAGCTCAACAAAGCTTCACGTACGCAGTGAACTGCTCTTGCACGGTGTTAAATGCGTTCTTGGAGCTGAAACCAATCGGACGTAGCAAAACAGGAGCGATAATGAATATTACGTCACTTGGAATGTATGCATTAAAACAACTGGTGGAGGAAAATCAGGTGCATGTGAATAATGGGGCAGAAAAGGAAACCAAATTGACAGTAAGTGGCTTGTCTTTCGCCGTCCTCATTTCTGTTCGCTCAAAGGTTTTTTTGCGGCGTATTACATGAGACGTACCGGCTTTAATCTACGCAAGAGGCTCACAGTTAAGTAACCATGGTTTTAAAAGGACAGCATCGATTTAATGTGAAAGGAGAATGGTGCCACAGACTTGTCAACTATTTTTATCATGGTCATGCGGCGCTTAAGTTCGACTATGCTGGAATCTAGAGATGTAACGAATAGAAGACAGCTTTTAAATTTCGCATCTTTCCGCGTCGACATAATCACATCTTGCGGTATGTACTTCTTTTTCCTTCCGTCTAATTCCTGCCAGACATTAGCAGTTCTACGACTACTCCTGAAATTTGTCCGTAAGGCAAATTAACGTCCAGCTCCAATCAGGAGGCGTTTTCGCGTAGAACCTCAGGTAGATTTTGAGGAAATAGATTGGCGCCTCTTGGCAGAAGCTTTCACGTCGTCCTGGTGTTTCGAGGAAATAGATTGGCGCCTCTTGGCAGAAGCTTTCACGTCCGTCCTGATGTTTCTCGGGATCCCGCACTGGCGGTGAGTCCACGGCCGGCGGTTCCATGACTGAAAGCGGGGCTGCACCAGTGATGGACTTTCTTCTTCCAGTGCCTGCCTCGCCATCCCACTGACCCGTGGACGGCGCATGGTTGGACGGCCGCCTATCGGAAGCATATGGGGCTGCAGTGCTTTCAGTCGGCGAAGCAACAGATTGTCGCCTGCGGGCCTTGGTGGAACGAGTTGGTGGAGAAGCAGACATCGATTTGCGTCTCCCCGCTACTTCGGGAAAGCGAGATTCCGGAGAGGAAACCTTCGTGCAGGCGGTGAGGTGATCAGCTGATGTAGAGGCCGGTACAATGGCTTCCGTGAGCACTGGGCTCCCTAACGGGGAGCTCGCAGATACGCTACGTCGCCTTGTGCGTCGCGTCGTTCCTCCTGTAGTTGCTGCGTTAACCTCTTCATGACCCAAAGAACTGGCCCTACGGGCAGCATCTGTGGTAACGTTGCCGCTGGATCGCCTGGCCTCGGGAGACGCTGCGCCAAGCGCAGTGGCGAAGTTGGCGTATTTCCTGAGCTCCCCTTCGACTATGTCCGCCTGGATTATGTTGGCCACCGCCTGGATGTCATGCTTGGTGACGTGATCAGCTCTTTCGGCGTCTTCCTTAAGAGTGATGGACTCGAACCTCGGTAAGTTCCTCGACAGGGCGAGCCGAAGAATGCTTATAACTTGGTAGCCAGAGTAGTGTTCGGTGTTAGAAGCCAGGTCGTCCATGTCGCTTTCCTTATAGGAAGAACATCGCACATTGCTCAATTCCCGCTTAATTAACTGACTGCGTTGGAGAAGAGTTGGCACGGGCATAACTATCTTGAGCTGGAATGTTTCTAGTAAGCTCTTTTCCAGGCGCCATGGTTTGGTGGCTGTGGCAATGACGATTTCGGTAAATTCTTGCTTTTCCTTCAGTTGCTTCATGAAGGCGAGCAATTCCACCCTCATGTCAGCCACTTCCGCTCCTGCGAGTCCCGGTCGATTCGAGAATAGATGGTCAATGTCGTCCAAGACCAGGATACCTCCGCTGTGCTTCTTGAAGTTCCTAAGCATCATGCCCATTAGTTTCGACCCCTCGTACTGCGTCGATGCGGCGACAAAGTCCTCCATGTTGACAATGAACACTGCTCGGTCTTTGTAGCTGGACAAGACAGACCTAATTACCAAACTTTTTCCGCTTCCATGTGGACCGTAAAGGAGCAGGGCAATCGACGTTCCTTTCGCTGTGCCTTTGGAGACAATTTTTTGAAACTTGGCCTTCGCTTGCTCAACGCCGACAATGTAATTCGGGTCGCATATCCCCGTCTTGGCTCCGACGTTCACGGCTCGGATGGACCACGGCGGCAGCAGAAGGGAGAGCAGAGAGCGTTGGTGAAGGCACATCATCGGAGGCAGGCCCATGCACAACAATCCCTCGTCGTATCACGGCTATAGACCTTGAGATCTAGCAGCCTCTCCATCAGCGGTGCGCAGGTTTGCCGAATAGTGTACACAGCGTTCAGGAAGCATCCTACCGTTCTCTGGTAGAGCTCGCAGGCGCTGCGGAAGTTAGTCTTGGCGTCCTCTTCGGTGGCTCTCTTCGACAGGTCTAGTGCCGAAGTGATGTCACTCGCAGCAGATTGTGCTCTTGAGGGCATGCCAGCTGGTCGTGAGAAACGGAGACGACCCCCCTCTTCGCCTGCTTACTTATCCCGTTGTTCTTCTTCTTCTTTCCTTTTCAGATGTGCTTCATACCCACACAGCGTTTGTAGCGTCGGTCGGAGAACGGGATAGTTAATTCGGAATACATTCTTAAGAATATGAAGTGGATACGCAGCGGAACCGAGAAAACTACAAAATATTTGTCAGGGCAAGGAGACACCAAAGAGCACGTACATAATAGAAAAGCGTCTTGAAGCACCCGAGCGGTAGTAATTAAGTACCAGTAAATTTATTCGTGTAGCAGCCAAGGATACTGGTGATGAAGCGAAGAATCATAATATTTTTATCGCGAGATGGTGAGGTTCAGATAGTGCAGTACGATGTTTTTAGCACGGGAGCTGTTGTACAAGCCTCACGTTCGCCATCCCTGAAAAATATCAAGGATATGCCAAGCGCTCCTGATCCCGTGCCCCGGGGTGACGGCCAAGCGTCCTCGGCACGAGCAGTGGCTTTAGCGAAACAAAAAACAAAGCTGCAAAGACCCGAGGAGCGAGAAAATGGCGAGCGCTCATGAGCGCGGGCCCGGCGAGGACCTCCGAGTCTACGGTTTCGCGCAGTGGCTTTGGCAAAAAGAAAAACCCAGCGTGGTTGTCAAGCGCTACCCCGCATGTAAAAACAAACACTCAATCGCTAATGCTAAAGATGTAAAGTCAACTGGTTGGAAGAGGTCACCGTGGCCGCCGCATGCAATACACTTTAATCCTGGTAACCCTTAATGTAACTTCTAAACGAAAGTAACCTACAGCATAAAGGTTACAATGGAGGTAATTTCATATTTTCTTTGTCCCAGTCCGTTTCAAGGGTTACAGGTGTGAAGTTAAAAGTGATGTAAGAGTTACGTCCCCGATTTATAGGTTACTTCAACAAAATCTGACATGTAACGTTTACGTTGTAACCTATAAAACGCCCTGTAACCTATAAGAGATGCTTATCGCGCCATCTCGCCAGGCGATCTGTGATTTTTACGTTGCATGACGGGATATAGAGAAATGGCGGCGCCCGCAGGCCCGGTGGCCGCGTTTTCGTGCCAGCCGAGCCTTTTTACCGCTGGGATACCCCTACGATGAATTGAGGATTGCTGTTACAAGACTTGTTTTTGTGCGTGAGTCGCGGAGGCTGCGGAGAGCCTGTTTGTGACTGGCAGTGCTACATGGCCTGTTTTTCTGCGACCAGCATCAAGTTCGCATGTTGGACCAATGCCCCGCCACCAGTGAAAGCGAACTCGATGAGTATATTCGCGTAACGGTTTCCGTGTTTTCATTGGATGTATCTTTTCGCAGGGGACTTTTCAATTTAAAATTGCAGCATTCGAGAGGGATTTTCGTTACCTGACTGGTTGCTTCGCTGGATGTTTTCTGTTGTCGGCGAGGGCAATTGAATGAAATCACGGGCTTGCGTTCGTTGCGTCAGATTAGAGCGGACGATCGGGCAAGCCCGCACATTGTAACAGATAACGGCGCTTATGGCCTGCCTTCTGCGCTGTTTGCGCGCCTTCGTCATGTGTTGAGCGTTTTGTTTACGCTGGCTGCCTCGGGCGCACTTCACGAGTTCTTGGCCCAGGTAATTGTCAGGTAGCTCTTTTATTGAATAATTGAATTTTTCCCCATTAAACACTTATATTATCACGCTATTGTTTGGGTATTACCATTTTGTTTCAGCCGTCTGGGAATGTTATTTTTTCTCGCTGCATATCTTCGGATTGGTGTCTAGTTTATTGGTCTTGTAGGAATATTGTCCCGTGATGTCACGGGACAACATATCCGGTTACACACAAGGTGTGTGCTGCAGAAAAGTCGTCCACTAAATGCTACCCGAAATTTCTAAACTAACTTTTGTCCAGCAAAGCCTTTTTTTTGCGAAATATTGCCCTACGATATAATAAAATGTTATCATATGTGCAACTCTCTTCATTTGTGTGATTTTTTTCCTTCAGTGGGTAAATTTGGTGTTGGTCATTTTGAGACAGCCGGCCATTTTCACCATGTTACTGGGTTCATTATTCTCATTTGCACAAATCAGTCGTTTATTTATTCTCGTGGCATCGCAGGACGAATTATTGTTTCGCGTGATCCTAGTGTAATGCAGTAAAGTGACTTAACAGAGTGGTGGTATCTATGACCCAGCATGCAGGCTGTTTGATGGGTTTTTTTTTATGATACAGAAATTGTGACGAATTTGGTTACAGTATGCGCTGGCCAAGTTACACAGAGACAGGCGCAGGTGTAAAAATGGGTGCTGCACCCTCATCGATTTCTGGCTGTTCGAAAAGTGTGGTTGCATCTGGCTACCTATGCTATGACTTATCAGCACTACTGTTTTTCTTGCAGGCAGTGTTCCTTGAGCTGACAACCAGGACTCCCCTGCGTATGAAACAGTTGAAATGAAGTCTGATTTCAGTGGAAACAACGGTATGAAAATTCAATAACTAAAACACATTCATTCAAATATTCTTTGTAAAGATGGCAACCAGGCCTGCACAGACAAAAGTATGATTCACTTGTAAAATGCGAGGCCTTTCTTCAAGTGTTATGATGTTATATTTCGTATCTAATTTTGCCTCGTGTTCTACTGACTCTTTCTATCAGTTCGTTACTGAATGTACGTTATGAATTTACATAACGATGTCCTAAGCATGGAGATTTGTAGTTTTTGAGCAACTCTAGCTATTCTATAAGATGGGTAGTTTTGCAGAGCCAACAAGAAAAAGAGCTCTTTTTCGAAAAGAACACTTATAACGAAAAAGTGCTCTTTAATAAAGCTGCAGTTGTTAGTGAGTGCTTGTGTTGTGTTTTTTTTTCGTGTTGTCAAGTTTGCGGTGTTCTTTCATTATGAATGTATACCAACTGCCACGCTGTCAAGCCTATTGCATTTTAACCCAAATAACCCTTCGGATCATTACAGGTACAGACCTCCTGGAAATTCCACTTGAAGATCGGGGCAAGTTCTAGATGGATCCACTCCCACAACACATCTGGACGAAAAAAAAATGTAAGTTGGCGATTCCTTTTTACTAATAGCCGAGGAAGATACCACCGATCAGAACACTTTACTGAAATGAAAAACTTTTCGGCTTCCACATGGGATCCTTGTTCAAAATGAAACTGCCAGTACGAAAGGGGGGAGGAGTAATGTTTAAATACAGCTAAAAATGTGACGCAGACAGCGTCTGCATCGTGAAAGCACGTTTCCTGGGTTTAGTGCGACGTTCGTTCTGTTGCGTGTACTAGTGATTCCACATGAAGGCACGGAAATGTTTTGGTTTTCGCTTTTGCAAATGTATGTGCGGCACCCAGTTTATCTCGTAGCCTAAAGTTTTGCCTTTCTGGGTGAGCATGCAGGAACATTGCGCGAGGTAAACTGGAACAGGGCACGATTAAAACTCTGGAGGGCTGGCGGGTATGACTACAGTGGCTTCACTTGTTTTGAACCATGCGGCCAAATTACTTTGTGCAACGATTACTGAAATGATGTGAAATATTTGAAAGGCCATAAATCACTCTATCTCTGGTGTGGGCTTTCATTTCATTCTCTGCTCTGCGTCTTCATTTCCCTGCAATATATGTTGTGTACTTCACATGCGTGTGGTTTGGTGTGAGAACCTATGGTTGCACTAGATTTTGTTCTTTTTCTGAATTGTTCTATAGATGGCTCTACAAGGTGGGAAAATCCAAGTGACTGCCCCTGACATATACACCTCCATTTACAGCAGCAGGGAACAAGTTATTCATATGACCTCGGGCAATCTTCAGCGTGCCCTGATTTTGTGCCTGCTTGCGTAAATTGCGTAAACTACGTAAATTGCGAAGCTTATCAACTTTGAGTTTTTCAAAGTACCTTTTTTAATGCAGGAAATATTTAGATCCAATTGAAAGTTTGTCCGAAAGACAGCTTGGAATAGGCCAAAAAACGTGTTAGTGATGCATAAAAAACGATAACATGGCGTGGGAATCACAACTCAGCTGGAATCGCAAAGAGGAACGTAAGGGGGAAGTGTAAGGATGGATTCGTAAAGTCGAATGAATTCCGCGTGTAATATTACAGACTCTGAGTGAAACGGAGAATGGAGCGAATATAGCCATAAACACTGTTTTGTATAACAGAACAGTGATTTTGCAATAAATGTTCTTTTTTCTTTCCCACATTCTGCGTTTTTTCTGTGCGGAACCACGACAATGACGTTGTACTGGGAAAGTGCACATCTGAGAACTATGTCATAAATTTCGCTCAAATTCGAATTCGTCTAAAATTGTTCAATGGCAGCATTCAAACAATTCGAAATTCTTTGCATACATCCGTGCAAATATTGAGGTAAAGAATCTGTATATTTGGCCATGTTTTTGAAGCTATTCACGCAACATTTATTAAATACGTTTAATAAGGATATATGAATAAACCAAATTTTACCTGGGAATCTAAAGCGATAAGGAAAACTCCAATACTCATTAATGGATGATAATACTATTGGGGTGGTGCGCAGCTTTGGTTTTTAATAAATAACCCACAGGTGTTTCATTATAATAAATGTGCATGTTCAAAACTACTGATGCGAAACTTCTGGAAATGTGATCCTGTTTAATGTGAAAACATGTGTGCATGTACTGCAATTCTTTTTTGGTAATCATGACCTAAGTTATCACACAAAAATATTTGGCTTAAGGCTATGTTATCACAACTTTGGGGGCCTTTTGAAGTATGCTATCAAGGGCATGTTTCCACTAAAGCTTAATGTTGTTTAACTAAAGCTCAAATTCAGGACCACAATTTACTAAAAGAACTATGATGCATGTTTGATGCTCTGTTCTTTAATGGCACAAAGCTGATGCAAACATCAAATTTAGTGATGCCTGTTCATGAGACTTAATCGTTTCCAATACTCGCGAAGATTTTTGAGTGACAACTTTGGTAACGATTATCGAACAGGTAATGCAATGCATGTATATTAAGAGAACATTTTCACGCTTTCTGGCACCGCAATTTTAAGAATTATAAAAGTAACTTCTTTTAGTCACAGCCGTGTGGCCGGCAGTTTATTCAAGAGACGAACAAAGACACCCGAGGCTTTCCCAGTTCAGACGGCGCAATGGAGAGCATGGCCGCGCATATCATCTTCCACTAACGCAATTTTTGTTTACCACTGCGGTAAAGGGGCCTCCGGGTCTCGCCACAGCGCCGCCGGCGAAAGCGCGCGTGGCACGCAACATGACAGGTGTGTGGCCTTGGACGACGGTAGATGTCACTTATAGAAAGTTATACCTGCTGAAAGCTGCAAGTAACCTGTAACTAAGTAACCCTTACGTGTGTACGTATATAAAGGTTACTGAGATATAGGTTACTTTTGTAGCTTATAAATTATAGGTTACAAAAATTCGAAAATGTGCACCTCTTTCAAGGGTTACCCAGCTTAGAGCGTAGAATCCATTAAGGATAATTGGGGACATGACTACCAGTGTGCCACTACTTCCTGAGGCGACTTGCAGATCCCATCACCGCTGCTCGAGTCCATGACGAAGAGCTGGTGGGAATCTACAAAGCTGAGAATGTCTTTGCATTCACCACTCGCCCGAAAAAGACGACGACCTCTTCGGTGCATATGACGCCCATTACTAATACCCCAACTATGTGTCTGGCAATGCTCACGTACAACAGCTTTGCCATTCAAGTCTTTCGTGGGATTGCAAGCTTCCGTGACTTTTTTTTCTGTTCAGAGAAGCGGTGAAATACAACAAAAAAATGATATGTAGAGTCTTGCTGGCTACACTTCATACAAACGTCCGTTTATGGCAATACAGGCCTGCTCGAATCTAAGTTTAATTGAAGACGACCGCATCTCAGGGCTGGTACAGCCATTCTGTCCTGGCACAAAACACCGAAGGGTAATGTAATTGTAATATAAAATACGCATACCCTAAACTACACAGCATGCCCTTGAAGCAGTCACTAAGCAGAAGATTGCACGGATAGCGGGCCGCAGCTATAGTTGTCAGACTGAGGTACGCTTGCTACACAAGGCCCCCTACAGAGAACCAAGCTCTTAAACCCACAGAGTCATTCAACATGATACCCCTATATCTGGGCAGCCTATACCGCTCGCAATAATAAGGTTTTCGAAATGAACGGTGCTGAAAGGTTCCAAGACCAAACAATGTCTTAGTTATTTAAACGAAGTACAAAGGGTCAAGCAGTGAAAAAAGAATGCATGCGTCACGGAGCTATGAACGTTTTTATCACCAGATTCATGGGAAGAAGTTCTTATTTATAGATTGGCGTGTAACGTGCGAATATAAAGAAACAGCCTAAATTCAGGTGACAACAGCAGGAATCTACAAGACAGGAGGGTGTGTCAAGAATCGTCAACCAATTGAGAGCCTGATTTTATCTGTGTTACGCGCCAATACCGCAAAAGAAAAACAGAAGAAAAAAACAAACTGAACACTAAAATGACTAAGAAAAAAGTCCGATGAATATAATAATAGGAAGACACATTCGCACCCATCGGAGCCTAAATGACTATTTGGAGCACACAAAGTTCGAAACTAGCAAACCATCTTTACATTGGGAGAGTATATGTAGTGCAAACCAAGGCACTTGGCCAAGACATTCAGTAAGAGTAACAGAGAGAAGAAGTGCAAGCCAATCCTCCCTGTGGAGGAGGACGTGAAGCGAATCTTTTTACACCGCGCACCACGGGTGACTACGGCTCGCTTGCGTTAATCGCACGTTATACTGCACCTGTAACACTTTCACATCAGCACAACGTTTAGAACGGCGTCATGATAGGTGTGATACACACTCAGACTTTGCGTTTTCACCGCAGTAGCAGCTGCGCACGTAACACCTGGGGGCGACTGCGACGAACGCAATCGAAACTGTTTCTGGTTTGTTTCGTACGAATCGATCGTTCACTGCATATACAATGCAAGTAGTGAGGTGCCATGCGGCTTCCTTTAATTGTACCAACCCTTAGCGCATGCTCCATAGGTCGCGTGAAGACGTGGCATTCAGCGAGACTCAGGGGGTAAATCCGCAGCTGTGCTCGGTGACATATACACGTTCGTACCGCATCTTATGACAAATGGCGCGGTTAGGTTCAGTTGAAGCTTGTCAGCTGGCAGCAGCACGCCCGGGGGACTTGCTTTCGACGCGTAACACTAGTTTCTGGTTTGTTTCGTGGAATCGATCGTTGAGCTGTCTACGATGATAAAAGTGCTAATCAGATAGATCGGCGGCAGAGACGGATCGGAGAGTTGAGGTGCCATTGAGTGCTTGCATTGACCAACCCTTAGCGCATGCGCGCGCGCACACGGCTTCCGCTAAAGCGGGGGAGCGCACAGCGGCGAGAGGTCGCGTGAAGTTATCACGTGGCATTCAGCGAGAGCTCAGGGGGTAAATCCGCAGCTGTGCTCGGTGAGGCCTCCGTTTGTCTCCCCCATATACACGTGCGCTCATACCTCATCTGCTATGACAAATGGCGCTCGCTCATTTTCTCTATTCGGTTAGGTTCAATTCCTGGCGGTGTCAATGATTTGATTTGTTCGCGGGAGTTTTTTCTTGGCGCTGACGGTCGCAACAGAACCCTTCATCTGGTACAGCTACAAAGCTTCGCTTTAAAACGCCAGGATAAACCAGTAAACTCACAACTATATAATTCAGCGTGTTACGCTATCAATTTAAAAAGATAAACAAAAGAAATACGTTACGGGTTAAACATGACTCCCAAGAGCTGACACATAACACCATAACAAAAGCAAAGCAAGCAAGAACTTCGAATTCTAAACACTATATCACCGTTCTATAGTACATGGCGTCAGAGCAAATATTTTAGCCATGAAAGCGTGCATAAAGAAGTCACTAGGTTAACCAAGTCACTAAGCTAACCGTGGTACCATGGCTGAAGTCAAAATGTGTCGGAAGTGGTGAAAACTAAAACGTGCGTCGAGTTCTTGATATATATTTGCAAGTGTATAAGCCGTAAAGAGGTTTTTCATTACGATACTCCTTCCCAATCTGTACCGCGACTTCAAGAGTATGAAAGGCGTTACGTGATCATAGAGTCGACAAGCCATACGTTGCGCGCTTGAAAATATGTCCGACGGAGGCACGGAAACTATACGGCTCCATCAAACTCGCAAGTTGCCTATACAAAACAATATATACAAAACAATATTTCCGCATTTTTTTACAGCACGTCTGGATAGTGGGTTCAAAAAGCTTAACTGGAGGAAAACAGGAGTACGAATAATGGGAATATCTGAGGCCCCATAATTATTGCAGGCTGGCGTTGGTCCTCTTCTGTCAAACTAGTCGGAAATTACGTAGCGTGCGTCGCCTATTGTACTCGGAATGTTTAGTTGCAAGAATAAAAAAAACACGAAAAAATCAAAGGTTATTTTGAATAAGCATGCCAATGAACGTGACTTCAAAGTTGGTAACGAACTGTTGGAACCGGTAAGCGATTACATCGATAGTGGGTATATCATGAGTGCTGATCCCTATCATAAGAAGGGAATTACCCGTGGGAATATGAATGGGGATGTCTGCTTCTGTAGTAATTCCGATATTATAACCGCCGCGGTGGCTCAGGGCTAAGGCGTTGCGCTGCTGAGCACGAGGTCGCGGGTTCGATTTCCGGCCGCGGCGGCCACTTTCTGGTGGAGGCGAAAAGCAAAAAACGCCCGTGTGTACGAGATTTCGGCGCACGATAAAGATCCCCAGGTGGTCAAAATTAATCCGGAGCCCTCCACTACGGCGCCGCCTCATCGCCTGCGTTGCGTCGGCGCGTTAAACCCCACACTCAATCAAATCAATCAATTCCGATATTATAATTGTAAGCTTCCTCTGTCACTAAAAGGCTGGGTTTAACCCATGAGTTTTTTTCCATTACTGACCTACGGGGGGAAGCGACTTAGAAAGCTTGACCGGCCCAACGGGCTATCGAAAGAAGAATGCTAGGGATCACGCTGGAAATAAGAAAACAGCTGCGCTGATTAGGGAAGAAATTCGCGTGTAGAACATTATAGCTCGTATTAAGCGAAAAAAATGGTCATGTAGAAGACACGTAACGCGCATGAATGACAACAAGTGGACTATACGCTAAATAGAGTAGCTTCCAATAGAGCGCATACGCTATAGGGGCCGGCCAAGGACTCGATGAGAGATGAGCTAGGAAAATTGGCGCGGAAAGCATGGACCCAGCTAGCCCTTGAAAAACGTGGCTGGCGATCTTCGGGAGAGGCTTTCGGGAGATCTTGGGGACAGACCAGGCTGATGATAATGAGGACGATAATGATGATGATGATGATTAGGCCTGCCATAGAGCTTTAACGGTGCTGCTTCCAACGGTAACGTGGGCTCGTGGGCAAATTGATTAATAATTTGGAGTTACCAGTGCTGTAGTGGCGTCTAGTGTACGGAGGAGTAGCGTCACAATTTTGATGGTCGGTTGGATACGTATGGAAAAGTCGTCTCGGGACGTTTTCTTCAATTGTTTAGTGCCTTTGCCTCATGTCTGTAAGCTTTGGCATGAAGAAAAGAACGCTTAATCGGAAGCGAATATAGAAAGACCTATATGAAACGTTTATGGAGCTTAAATGTTGGAGGAAATCTTTAGTGTAGGAAGCCATGTGTCGACCACGCCGTCTCAACTGGGGTTACATGGACATCTTGGTTTTGCAGACGACCGCTAGTCAACAGCATATCCCACTGCTCAGGTAGTAGTAGAGCCACTTAATTTTGCATGGGGTTCAGGGTAGGGGGGTGGCGGAAGCCCAAAGGGACCCCGCCCACGTCCAGGGCTCTGTCCGTGACGGCTTCTTGCGTTGCGAGGTCAGAGCTCCCCAGAGCCTGCTCCCAGTGAGAGGGGGAGGGAAAGGGGGGAAGGGGTCGCGCGTACACTCACAGAGGGAGTGGAATGGTGTGTCCAGCGCGCCACATCAGGGGCAGTAGGAGGGCGGCGGAAATGATGTGGGTGGGTGTGCAGAAGGAGAGTGCGGTGTGGAAAAGTGTGGGTCTGTAAGAGCCGCCACATGTGCGCTGCCGGCGGAGTAAGTGAAGGGTGTGGGGGAGGTAGGTTCCTATGGAAACGGTGGTAGGTAAGATCTTTTTTGCAGTCCACAATGATATGGCGGAGCGTGCCGGAAATGGATAGTGGCGATTGTAATGAAGGGATAATCGCATCCCTGAACGCGTTTATCATCTTAATAAAATGCTTTGATAGGTGACTTGGTCAATGGCTTTAAAAATTGCAATTTGAGGAAGTTGAAAATTTCAATTAAAATTTAATATTTTGTGAAATTTAATTCAATATATAATTTACTTTTTAAAAACCTTTATGTATGCCTGTGATGCCTCTATCGCGATCGACTCGGAAGCGTCCATATCAGGAAGAACGCAGTTGTTCTTGATGCACCATAAAAGAATTAAAGCTCACTGGGAAAAACAAACATTTTCTCAGTCGCAGTCACCTTGCGCAGTTTTTTCTGTGTTTTGTACCCAATTCTATTTGTTGTGCCTTCAGTCCTTCGCGCCGTGTCCTTACGAGCACCCACTGACTTCAAAAGGGCGGAAGCGGAAGCGTGTGAAACGGCATCAGCGAAGCTGCGAGCGGACTCTACTGGTCAGCAGGGTGCCGCTATCGCCATTCTTCATGCTGCTGTAATGGATGGAATCAACCAGGGTCTGCCCTCTCCAAGTGTACCCAATCAAGGTACTCCCGCAGTTTCCAACGAATCTGCTTCCGATGCTAACCTGGAATGCCAGCCAGCCGCTAAAAAGCATGCTATTGACCAAGAGCCAGCTCACCGGAATGCTTCCTCTGACGCTACTGACATGGAAATAGATCGAGCAGACGTTACCCTTGTCACTTGAAGGAAAAAGCGAGCCGGCGGAATTCGCGTCGTCTTTGAACCATTAGAAAGTTACAATATGTGGACAGCCCACCCCTATGTATTTGCCACAGAAGTCGTGTCGACGGCACTAGAAAAAGATTTACCAGATCGCCAAACCAGGGATGGTGGCCTTATTGTGACCGTGTCATTCCTCGCGGCAGTGAACCTACTTCTACACGTCTCCACCTCTGCTGCTATGCCAGTCGAGGCACGGTACAACGGTCGTACATTGCGGAGTACGGAAAAATCCAAGGTGTGCTCCTTGACTACGCAGATAAAACCTAAGAAATTACATTAGCGATCAAGGTGTAGTATCTGCTTGTCGTCAAGTCGCCTGCCCACGAGATGAACATCAAGTCGTCGCTGAGATTCGCCTACGCTCCGCCACCTTGGATTTCAAGCTAGGTTCACCTCTGGCGGCTTGGGTATTTCTTGATTCTACAGTTCCCTCGTGGCAGAGTACACTGGATCTGCTAACGGCGCTCAGAGTGCCAGAGCTATGACAAATTACTAAGAACTGCAGGGGACAACTTTTCGGCAAAATATGCTCTGGGGACCACTCCCACAAGGACCGCACCTCGCGCAACCAACTTCGTAGCGTAAACTTTGGCGGCCCACCTCCCCCGTCATACGTAGCCTGCCTGAAGATAAAGGCAGCTACGCTTGCACGCAGTGTCGAACAAGTACAATGGCAAACTCCTTCCCGACGGGAACTGCCATTGACCTCAAAATCTGTGTTTTCGCGTGAAACTGTGATTGCGCCTTTAAATGGCCCTACGCATCATGGCGAAGTTCCTACAATCAAGTCCTACGCTCAAGCCTCCCGGAACCAACCAACGACCAAGCTAACCAAGCCACAACTTGACGGCACCACAGGGAACATGGACAGATTACAAGTCAGGTAGCGCAGCCCAATATTAGTGGCATTCTGACCCCCGTGCTCTTTGCACCAATCAAGGATTTTCTCCGCCCAAATCTCTTGTATGGAAATATTCCCGAGGTAGAAGCAGTCTTGTCTTAGGAACCTCTTGTGGCCTTCTATTTTTAAGCTCTGCGACATACATTTTTAAGCTTTGCGACCGCAAAGTTAATTACGTCGGAAACACCACTGCCTGAAACCTCTGATGAACGTAATTTTATAGAATTGTACAGCATTTCAATGGAACACACGTGGCCTACGCTCCAAACTAGGCGGTATTCGCCAGTTTGTGCTAACATACCAATTTCCCGTTATCGTCATATCTCAATATCGAGTTGAAGATCCCTTTAAGTTTAAATGTTACCATTGGCTCCATTTGCCACACTTTCGTTTCCGCAGTGATGTTCCTGCTCACAAATATGATGAATACATCTGCTCCAAAACCAGAATCGGCACCCATAGCTCTACATCTGTTGCGGCTTACATACGGCCAAGCAAGCATTTGCCGCCTCAAGGCTACAGATTATCATTACTAGAACGTCCCTCCCTTAGTTAATCTGCGGCGGCTGAATATGCACCCTGAATTCTTGGGCAGTGCACCTAAAAATTCCCGTGGAGCGAGGCTAGACGATTTCCCTGAAAGCAAGGTAGCCTCGGCCAGCCGAGGCTAGCGTGTTTTTAATTATACATAGTAATCTGCTATGTACTAGCTCGTTATTCGTTTGGGGCATGGCCTATGACTGCGTTTAATTAGCATGCTGTCTCCCGCGAAGACACGTCACGTGGGGCGCTGTGCAGCGAATCGTTTACGCCGCCGGGGCCTGTTTCTTTTCTTCCGCGAGATGCGGACGCACGCGCAGACACGGTGGGCATGGTCATGGCGTTTTTTTGTGTTGCCAAGAGAAGAAATTTCCGGGTAAACGTTTGTGGGAATATTGACTCTACCCCGTACTGTACAAGTCGCCGACGGAGGAAGTATACGATGGATTGACCATTAGGTGATCCAATGCGTTTTGATGTGAAATATTCCTTGAGTTCCGTCACAATGTATTCACGATTAAAGATATAGCATTGCACAGCGCGGAAAAAACGTTTAATGCTTTCGCGATTCCAGATGCAAAGAGTCGTAACCGTCTTACTGAATTTCTTGCGATTAAGAACAAGCAATGCAGAAATGTAGGTGACCAAATGATGATGATGATGATTGTCTTTTATGGCGCAAGGCCGACGAGGGCAAAGAGCGCCAGAAACAATTGTGATTTAATAAAATCGATGAGAATTAAAATTACAATTGTAACTAAAGTGAAGCAGAAGCTGTTTAAAAACAAATGAGATGGCTGGTGTAGAGGGCCAGGTTGTAATTACGTGCAGTATGAAATGAGCTGTAAAAAATTAATCTCTTTTAAAAACTTCGAAACATACTTAAAAGGAATTGTAGCATTGTCTGGCTAAAAATGTGAGGAGTGGAGTGGGATGTGTTGTCTGTATAGTTGTGGAAAATGTTTGCGTCGAGTGTGTGGTGAGTGCGTTACATTGAATTAGGGTGTGGATACGGATAGGTGTTCTCACACTGCTACACAGAGGTCTTGGGGATCCAGTGAACAGGTGGGAGGCTGTGTAGCATGTGTGTGGCCTATCCGTAAATCTGGCTAGTGGTAGCCTTCATTGAATCTGTTGTGTGTGTCTGTTGTGTATCGCCCAGTATGGTTTTATTAGGTGTAGTTTGTTGTCTGTCAGTTCGCTCGACTGTGTTTGCCATGTTTTACGAAGTTGTTCTCTGATGTGTGGCTTGAGGTCTGTGTACGGTAGTGTTGTTATGTCCACTGTGTTCGTCAGTGCAGCAGCGGCGGCACTTTCATCCGCCAGCTCATTTCCGCGTATCCCACAGTGGCCCGGAACCCAGCACACAATCACTTCGAGATTTGAGGCGTACGCGGACATAATGGTCTTAAAAAGAAGATTGATCACATAATTTTTAGACGACTTTCCAGATGATAGCGCGCGCACAACACTCAAAGAATCTGTGTAAACGATGGATTTGGGTATTTTATGTTGAAGGATGTGATTTCAGAATGAGGAGCACGCCATACGCCTCTGCCGTGAAGATACTACTAAGTAAATTCATAGTCTTAGATATGCTTAAGCTTGGTCCGTGTGCCGCAGAGGACACAGCGGAAGCAGTCTTTGAGGCATCGCTATAAAATTCTAAACACTGATACTTTTGCTGTAGGGACAAAAAGTGCTGCAGAATCACACTTTGTGGAACCCGGTTTCTTCTGGATTGTGTAAAAGATGTATCACAAGAAACTGGGCGGAGATGCCACGGTGGTAAAAGGTCCATAAACGATGAATTGTATAAGTCTAAAAACGAGAAGTCAAAGTCAGAAGCTTCCTTCCTCGCTCTAAGGGAGAAAGGTACAGAAACAGATGGACGATTTATAAACAGTTGCAATGAGGAAGTATCGTTAAATACTGGCTTTAAAATGATGGTTACTAATTGATGAAATTTTAAAAGCATATAATAGGTCTATGTAGATTCGCTGATGTTCTAGGCACCATTTATCACACTCAGCGTACATGCTCTGGACCGGGCTAGTGCGAAACGCACCTGACGCGAAGCCGAAGCCCCAAGTGCAGCAATGGTCCAGCATTTTCAATGTGGTTTTTGTTGCTGACCCATACACCACACTCCCGTAGTCCAATCTTGAACCTATTAAGCTGGTAAATACACGCAGCAGGAGTTGTTTGTCTGCGCCGTATGCTTGGTGTGAGAGGACTTTAAAATGTTCATTGTTTTAGGCATTTATGTTTAAGTTGTTTAATGTGAGATATAAATGTTAGTTTTTCGTCAAACACTACTCCTAAAAACTTGTGTTCCTTTTTAACAGGAATTGATAGGCCGTTCAGCTTGATCACAGGATCGGGCCGGATCGCGCGCAATTTAGAAAACACAACACAGGTGCTTTTAGCTGGATTAAGTTTAAACCCATTTCGGTCTGCCCAGCTAGCTAGTTTATTGGCACCAAGCTGAATTTGCCGTTCACAGATAGACATGTTTACATGATTTTAAAAGAATTTGAACATCATCTACATACATAAACAGGATATTGTTGGTGGCAACGCCTTTCCAAGCGAGTTCATCTTCACTATAAACAATGTGCAGCTCAAAACTCCACCCTGAGGCACGCCATTTTCTTGGACATGAACCCTAGAGAGTGCAGACCCAACTCTCACACGAAAGGTTCGCTTGGACATGTAACTGCCAAGTGTGTTTAGCATGTTGCCCGACAACCTAACGACTTCAGATCGCTGAGGATGCCGTAGCGCCAAGCGGTGTGGTCGTAGGCTTTTTCAAGAATCAAAGAACAGTGTAATGCAGTACTGCTTATGAACGAATGCATCCTTTATATATGATTCTAAGCCAACGAGTTGATCATTTGTAGATCGCCCTGCCCGGAAGCCTGCCTGGCAGCTCTCGAGAAGACCGTTGAATTCCAGGAAATATACAGTCTCTTGTTTATCATCTTCTCGAGAAGCTTGCAGAGGCAGCTTGTCAGGGCTATGGGACGATAACTTGCAGGGGAGGTGGGATCCTTCCCCTCCTTGAGGAAGGCCACTACTATGGCCTCCCTCCAAGACCTAGGTAACCGCCCCGAAATCCATATTCTATTGTATAGGTGTAAAAGTGTTTCTAAAGTGTCTCGGTGTAAGTGTTGTATCATAGTATATGTGATGTTGTCTGCGCCTGGAGCTGAAGGCTTACAAGTGTTGAGAGCGGCCCTCAGCTCAAAAAGTGAGAACTCAGAGTGTAAGACGTAGTTGTAAGACTAATGTCTGTGTAGTGCAGTTGAGATGTTTCTGTGAATGTGTTCCAGTTCGCTCTAGCTTCGTTGAACCTACTATGGGAAAGAGAACTGTTTGGCCCTTTACCTATATATGTTAAGGATGTTGGGAAGTGGTCACTACCATAGGGGTTTGTGTCCTCTCCCCATTCAAGAAATGGAAAGAGTACTGCAGAGCCAATAGCAAGGTCAAGGTGTGAGTAGGTGTTGTGCGCTATATTATAGTATGTAGGCTGTTGCTTGTTAAACAGGCATGCTCCCGATGATGTTAAGAACTTTTCGATGAGGCGACCTCGGGCATCTGTTCTAGAAGAGCCCCACAGAGGATTATGTGCATTGAGGTCACCCATTAAAATGAAGGGTTCAGGTAACTGATCCACAAGAGCCTCGAACTCGGAGCTCAACAAGTGATAGTCCTGGTGGGATGTAGAGGGAGCACACCGTGATTAGCCTATTAAAACTTATTACTCGGATTGCAACAGCCGCTAGGACAGTGTTCAGCTGGATGGTGTGACATGCCAAGGATTTGCGGGCAACGATGGCCACACCACCAGAAGAGTATGTGCAGCCGTCTCTGTCCTTTCGGAACACCAGGTAACTATTTAAGAAATTTGTGTTTTTTATTCAAGTGTGTTTCCTGGAGACACATGACACTTGGCTGATTGGAGTGCAGTAACTCGCATACATCATCCAGGTTCTTAAACAGGCCTCTACAGTTCCATTGTATTAAATTTTCTTTTCCCATTATTTTATGTTAGGAGCGACTGGAATGTGTGGTTATGTGTCGTTCGGGGCGGTTACTCTGGCTGGCTTCTTTCTTTCTTGGGATTGTGACGTCCGATCCCGTCCCCTCCGCTGCGCAGCAGCGACGAACGGATTGACGTCCATTTTCTCTTCAGATGTCCTCGGAGTTGCCGACTTGTCGGGCTCCTTGGACTGTGGACCCTTCGGGGGCCCTTTTCTGGGGCCACGACCGCCAGGGGTGACAAGGGTGGCACAGGCGGTGGGGCGGAGGTGGAAGCACCTGCCGGTCCCTCCGCGTCCCATTTCCTCCGTGCCATCAGGTGAACTGGGGGCCAGGGAGTTGGAACCGGAAGGAGCGGCACCACTCCCAACCGTGTTGGTTGCCACCGCAACCGCTGAAGGTTCCCCCTGCGGCAACGGTGACGGATTGAGCTGCCAACAGCAACTCAGCGGGGGGCTCGGGCCGGGCACACGTCTGCGCCGCAGTACTGTGTCCCTGCCGAAGCAGAACGCCGCTCCGCCCCCCGGCGAGCTGCGTCTGCGTACCTCCCCAGGGGGAAGAGGCGAACCTCTTTCGCGCCTCCGGAAGGAAATGTTCCTCGGTTACTTTTATGTTTATGATTTTCTTTTCTACTTGGAATTTTTCGCAGGTGCGGGAGTATGCTGGGTGGGGGTCCCTGGCAGTTGGCACAGGTGAAGACCTGTGTGTTGCAATCATCAGTGGGGTGATCGTTCTGGGCGCATTTGGCGCAGGTTAGTCTTCCGCGACAAGCGTTAGTGCTGTGACCGAACCGCTGGCACTTGAAGCAGCGGCGCGGGTTCGGAATGTATGGACGGACTGGGCAACGGATGAATTCCTGCATTTATGTGTTCTGGAAGTGTGGATCGGTCGAATGTTAGGATGATGTACTTCGTGGCTATTTCTTGTTGTCTCTCCGGATGGTGATCCGCCTCACTGCCGTCACACCTTGATCTTTGAGGCCCTCGAGGAGGTCGAGTCTGTCTCGTTTAGGAGATCCGTCTCAGAGATCACACCCTGCGAGCTGTTGAGGCTGCGGTGGGGTGTGATCCTGACATCTAGATCGGCCATGCGGGTTTGGTTGAGAAGACTTGTTGCCTGTTTGCTGATTATTGAGTTCCTACGAGGAGTTCACCAGTTCTTTGTTTTTTAGCCTTATAAGAGTTGCCCACAATGTTTTCAAGGAATTTTCGAGATCAGAAATACAGACTTGGAAGTGATGGGGTTTTCTTTTTCTGTGATTCGATTATTCGGAGCGGGGGTAGTTGTCCCGGTTTAGGGGCAGCGATTGCAGGGCGTAGTGGGAAGGAAACTTCGGTGCGGCCCTTTTCAGGGACGATCGTGTTTGGAGCGGGGTTTTGAAGAAGCCATGAATTAATAAATTCTATTCGGCCGTGTGCATCCGCCCACCCCGGGGCCCAACAAGGGGACGCGACAGGTAACTTGCAAGCAAGGCCTGCCTGCGCCAGATTTACAACCACGGCTATAACCACATATGGCGTAACACAGGGTTGTTAGCCACACCAGGTTAACCCTAGCCGCCAAGAAAAGGAGAAGAACCAAGAAGAGAGAAGGTGACAGGAAAGTTGTTAGAAAGAGAATAGGAAAGTAAAAAGATGTAGAGGAGGACAGGAAGAGGCGACTGCCGATTCCCTCCGGTCGGGTCAGGCCAGAGGTGCCGTCTACGTGAAGCGTGGGCCAAAGTGGTGTGTTGCCTTTGGCCGAGGGGCCTTAAAGGTCCAAACACTCGTAGGTGACCAAATGTTTCTTCTCAACTAGGGCTTTGGAGAGTTGCAGCATACTTGGTACCGAACGGCGGACACAACACAATCGTAGCTTGGAGTTTTTGTAAATATAAGAATATTTCAACGACGGTTAAAATTGAAAACACTTTGACAGATTGCTGAAGTTTAATCGATTGAGAGCGATTTTATCACTACGTTTATTCTGGGAACAGTAACAAGCCTGACAATTTCCGCATTCCATGGCTATCATCATCCCCTATTTCACGTGAGGGCAATGAAAAATGTCCATTTGGGCATGTCAATGGTCATGTTGAACTTTCCATGGCTTTCTATGGTCGCCGCTTGCAGTAATTTACAAGTCCCACACAGCATTGGTTAAGCATTATCATTAAGCCTAATGGGTGGGAAGTGAGCAGAATGGTAGTGAACGGCGTCAGCAAGAAGTAAAATTTCCCTGGCTACATTGCCAGAAGTACAGGAGGAACAAACGTTTGTTTGAGCAAGAGAGTATTCGGACAGGGTGTGGGCAGCCTCCTATGTCAAGGAGGGCGTGATCCTGCGCTGGATCGAGGGCTCGTTGCACCAGGGCTCGTTGTTCCGGCGCAGAGCTGGTCAGCGCGTACTGCCACTGCTCAAGGTTTGGGTTGTTAGTGGGGTCGAGGTTATGTGGGCGGGGGAATGCGAGATGATACATCATTAGCGATGAGCTGCAGTGCACGCCGTCTCAGGAGAAGAGGGATGGTGAGATCTTCAAGATGATTATGTGATTGTAAAATGTTTGTTTGCAGTCTTTGGAGCATGTATGCTTGGTAGTTTGATAATGACTTATGGGGAGGAGGATATGTTTTTCTTGTGTGTGTTTAGTGGGAAAGTATTGAGTTTTAAGTGTGGTCGATAGGTTCTGGCTGAAGGTTTCATGCCATTTGGGGTGTCCTATTAGAAGTTGGGACTGCCCCGATATGAAGGTCGCGGGCGGCAGCATCTGCTGCATTGTTCCCGACAAGGCCTAGGTTGCCTGGTGCTCAGGTCGGAAGCTTTTTTTGAAGATGGGGAGTGCCCAGGGTAGTGCTCGTCAGGCTTGATATAGGCGACAAACGTGTTGAGAGTCTGTTGATATTGTAAGGCAAGGTTTGTTGCAATGAGTCACCGCATCACTGTAAGCACAGGAATCGTCGAACAGACTTGCGCCCACGTCCTTATCCTTTGGGCACAAACGTACGCTGCCAACAAATGGGGGAAAAGAAGTATAAAACAACAACAAGAAATGCTCCAGTATAAACGGATGACGTCTCGTACCGGTGAAACTGTCCAAAAAACCACAACACAAATTTGATATACTTGCGTGCAACCTGACAGTTGTTTTAATTTCTTCAGCCTTTTCTAGACATTATACTCTGCAAAATGCTTAGGATATTTAAAAAAACATCGAATTTGCGCGCACAGAAGATCCCAGTGCGTCATTTTCGTCTAAAAAATTACCATAAAAAACTAATCACTGAACTGTATTTCCCGATATCACGCGGTTTTAGCTTCTGGGAAATATAAAATGGAATGCGACGGCGAAGTTGTTTCTACAAAACGAAGAATATAGAGATCATTCCTGTAAAATAAGCTTAGACGGCAATTTTAGAGCCCTGTCTATTTGAAAATCCATGAGGATCGCGTTCCCGGCGATAGTAGTACAAGATGTTCATGGATGTTGTTTTCAACTGCGTGGCTGGCGGAGGCGATTGGTGGTGGGTCGTACGCCTCTCCTAGAAATGCTTGGTGTAAAATGCCGCGGGCAGCGGCGTGAGCCGCCTCATTCCCGGGGAGGCATGCCACGCGCTCAAACAATGGGAATGGTGGTAGAATTTTAGCGTGCTCTAGAAGTGGACTTGCATTCAAAGATATCCGCCATGATTGGTAATGTCGGCACACCTGTTGTGAATCTGTGATGACTGTAATAGTATGATTTTTGTTGGAAGTGGCCACGAGGGCGATGGCTCTCTCTTCTGCTACATGGGTGTCGGTTTCTGTGACTGTAGAAGCTGGGATGTATGTATAAATTTGTTGTTCTTTAGCAAGAGATGAAGGTCCACCAGCAGGCGTTACTTGCCTCGCCTAGGGCGGACACCGGTGTGATGGCTGTTCTTTCAGAATCCATGAACACTGCAACGCGGGCCTGGTGTTCGGGATATTTTACGGTGTCAGCGTAACAGCCATCCATTTCTCTTGCTTATCATGGATTTCTTGCTTAAGTAACTCGTTGTAAGTTGTCTTTTGCCTTTGTTGTAATTTGGTTGGGTGCATGTGTATCGGAATGCGAGTGAGTGTCAGGTTGGTGCGCATGTTTGACGGGATCCGGCTAAGCGCGTTTCATGGTGTCGCGATGGGGTAGTCGAGTTTCTCGAGAACCATCCGGCCTGTATGAGTCTGAGCCAATCGATTTAGTTGGCTTGCTTGTTGAGCTTCGAAAATATCGCTCAAAGTCTTACGGAGGCCGAGCTTGAGAAGGCCGCATGTCGGTGTAGAAGCGGGCAGTCCCAGGGGGAGATTATACGATTTCCTAGATTAGGTTTATAGTGTTCCTCGGTTCGTAGTTCGACGTATGTGCTGCCAGAAGCCATGTGGCTTGTCAGCAGTGCTGGAACTAGACGGCAGGTGTTTTGTTCTTCAAGACAGCTTGGTTGGGTGCAGATCCGTCGGATAAAGTGCAGCAACTGCATGACTACAGAATAGAAAGAAACAATTTTTAATAGGTGTGTTTAAAGGTGAAGTACTTTTATTGGGCAAAAGTCAGTTTTAGCTCTTTAGGTCAATTCGCACGAAAGATTTTATGGGGTTTACCGTAACTACTCTATCGATTTGGAACCTGTGTCCGTACTTGTACATAATACTCAATGTGCTGCAACCTACGGGTCGCGACGATATTTATGTGAAGAAAAGAAGACACGAAACTTAGTTAAGTCAAGACAAACCGAACAGCTCAAGCAGTGGTAAGGAAGGGTGGCCACATATTGAAATGAAAATACAAAATGCATAATATAGGCATTACCATCCCTTCCTAAAGAAAGTTGAGAGAAGTACGAAAGCTTTCTGATATCAAAACCTTTGCTTAAAGAGGCTCCAACCTTCGCTAAATGTGCATCCAATCTACCATAAACCTTCAAAGAGCCAAATCGCAAAGAAGAACGAACGAGCGATTTTTTGCGCACTAAGTAAACGCATCTATGAACTGTCTAAATGTATCGCGATACGTGGTTTATGAGATTGCACTTCTTCATGATCGATGCGCGTGCTGTCTTATCTAAAACAGTTCCTTTTTGGCGATTTTAGAGCAACCGTTTTGACACAATGGCAGCCCTGTTTCACGCCGGCGCCATGTGTCTAGAAATCTTATCAGAGTTTCTCAGTCGACCAAGTGGTCCATGTGGAAATGTATTCGTTCTTTGTAAGGACGCCATCGGTACCACTATGAATGTCTTCGCTTTAATAAGTTACACGGGCACAGAAAGAAAAGAAAGGACCAAGCTTTGCCATTCCGACTGCTGTGATGTTTTCTTTTGCTGTTCGTACACCTTGGAGTCGTTGACACAGTGTCAATAAACGGACTTCCTCTATTATTTCCTCGTATGCGTTTTACCTCGGGGCCTACAGATCAGCCACGGCCACAGTTATAGTATAATAAGGATTAAGCTTCTCCGCACCAATCGCCTTGGCTACAACAGGAAGAAACGTTGTCGGAGAGCCAAAAAACAACATTGTTCTCATCCCTCAGCCCGAATGTTTCAACAGGTTGGTTTCCTGGAGGCCATAAACACTGTTCTCCTTCACAGACAGAGACGTGTGATCTGAGTCGCGTAAATAAGTCGCATTACGGATCTGGAACCCAAGAAGCACGCTGAAGTTTTTTTTTCGATAGCTGAAACGCTACAAAAAGTTTGACTGAGATTCCGAGAAATTTCTAAACACAACAGCCTTCTCAAAGTTTCAGGCGCTATGGAGGGCCCCGAAGAACCACCGCGCCCGCCTTTCCTCGCAAGACGTGACATGAGGATCGCCCACTGGCCGCTGGTCGGAGACTTCAGACTCGTCCTCGCAGTCGTCACCGCATACGTGTATGCTGTCAAGATTGCCGGTCCTCGCTTCATGGAACGCCGGCGGCCGTACGACGGCATCAAGCCCCTTATAGTCATCTACAACGTCACAATGGTTGTCGCAAACGTTTACCTTACCTGTGGCATCTTGCGGGCGTACCTGGGTGACCTTCACTACAGCGTGGTCTGCCAGGGCATCGACTATGATGGGTGCGACGAAAGTACCATGGGACTGATGGCAGTGCTCTGGTGGTTCTACGTTTCTCGCTTCGCTGACCTTCTGGACACAGTGTTCTTCGTTTTGCGTAAGAAGGACTCGCATGTGTCGGTTCTGCATGTGGCGCACCACACCATTGTGCTTCTCAGTGCCTGCTATGGATTGACTTTCGGTATCGACGGCCAAGGGGCCTTTTCCATCATGATCAATTGCTTCGTACATGTCGTCATGTACTCCTACTATCTTCTCTCCCTCATGGGTCCGACGGTCCAGAAGCACTTGTGGTGGAAGCGCTACCTCACCCAGTTCCAACTAGTGCAGTTTGTGGTGCAATTCGTGCACATGATGATTCCCATGTTCATGGAGTGCAGGTATCCGCTTTCCCACTGCTGGGTTGTGATACTCCAGTGCGTTTTCTATTTCGGCATGTTCATCCGGTTTTACCTCAAAGCCTACCGCCCGAAACAGATCGGCGTGACGAAGGCTAAGTAAAAGCTACCTGCACAAGAACATGTGAACCGAGTTTGACGTCGTCCGGAAAGACAAAATACCTGCGCGCTAACCCCAAATGCTTTCGTAATTAAGCTTGCGGTTAACGAGCACGTTGTTTGTTGAAAGGACGCAAACTTCATATCCTAACCAATATCGGTTGGATACTTTCTTGCCTGGGTTGTTAGTATCAACTTATAGCCTTCGATGCGGATTCTCTGGAAATAAAGAAAATAATTTCCCCTAACAAAGCCTTATCAGGCACAAAAAAGGATGCGCAAGAAAATAAGGCTTTATCGCCATGAAACGAGAAATCGTCGAGATAAAACTTCGGAACTATCTTGGTAAATTCCGGCTGTAAATAAACAACTGATTGCTCCGCTATAGTTTCTTTGTCTCCATGGAGTGTGCAGTCGTAAGCAGTTTTACACGGGCTGTCTGCGTCTTTGTTTCATAAGGCATAGTGGCTCATCAAATAATCTATACCTGTGAAAGGATGTGCCCGATACACTCACTGACTAAATGATTCGCAAACACCCAGAAAAAGCTGGTGAGCCTAAAGACTTGTAATTTCGGGAATACATTCATGCCATGACGTAGGCAGCCAGCTAAGGCTGAATTTTAGGAAAAATCATATCGGACGTAGGATGTGGAAAATTGTGTCTTCCCGCGTTTGTAATTACCCCATTCGCGTGTTGAGATATCGAGGTGGTTAAGCTGACACATGTCGCCCGCAAAAACCACCCCCTATCAAGGGCGGTCACTCTACCCACTGAGCTAACCAGGAGGCTAGCTGTTTCTAGCGCGAGAGCGAATTGTTCAACAACTTAAATGGAAGGACAGGTGTTTATCGACCAGATTTAGGGGAAATCTCCAAGGTGAAGTACGTTTCTCCGAAGGAAAGGTTTCTTCGCGGAAACTAATTCAACTTTGGAGATTTTCCCTAAATCTGGTCGATAAACACAAGAAATTTGCCCTAAAATACCCAATCTGTGATGCAAATCTGCGTTACGGAATAAATTGGTAGTTTTTACAGATTCTCCAATATATGGTCGACCGAATGATATATCGAATTGCTTTTTCTGATCAGTGTTTCTTATACAAATGTACAAAAATAAGTGTAAAGATTGCGCTCTGCGACGCTGTTAAGAGGGCGAAAAGAAAAATTGAGAAATTAACATCCCCGCTGGGCCGAAAAGGCCTAATGGGTTATGTCAACGCACCACAAAACTGCTGGTCATAAAGACTTAAAATTTCAGTAATGCATTCCTATTATGCTGCAGGAGCTCAATATTGCTGATTTGTTTATTATTATGCTGGTAAATATGCTGTAAAAAGCGGTAAAATATTTTTTCAATGACTTGTAATTTTATCTCGGGCGTCTTGACGTATTGAACAAGTTTTTTTATATAGATAACACAAGCCAGTGTCTGAAAACTGTTTTAGAAGGTTCTTTTATACCAGCCGCGTAATAGCGAAATACGGCATTTTGAAAAAATACGTAATTTTATACATTTCGTAGTATTTATTAAGCGCGTGCATACATATGTACACTTCGGTTTTGCTTACAAATGCTATTCACACTAATGTCCAATAGCCTGTTTAAGGATTTGTCCTTAGAAACATATAATTAAAGTTATCCCGCTCTCCCCTTGAGGAGAGCGGGATATCTTGAAATTACACCCCTGAGGAAGTGAAATTCAGTTCAATTTTCTCGCGTTCAAATAGCGCGCCATGTGTTTGGAATTTCTATACCTACGCGCCTCCAGTAGGAAGGAGCCTATGTAATTTATTATAAAACTGCGACTGATGATTATCCGTCCCACATAATGAGGCTACACTTCCATGGGTAACCAGTCGTCCGAGCTACTATCGAGGCACAAGTTTCGAGAAAGTTCCAATTGAACACCAGTTCCAGCCGTTTCCCTTAACCACACGCCTGCGAAAGGCGCCCATCTATTCACAGCAGGCTGGGGTTCTTAATTGTGTAAAGCTCTCTCACGAAACAACTAATTGTGAAGTACCAACTACTCAAACACGTGTTACGCCCATAAGTGTAATTAGTATATAGCTGCATACCCGGGCATCACTTGGCACTACCGCTAGTCCGTCATATATCTGTTCACTTGTAGTTGAAGTTTAAGGTGAAGACTGGGTCGTATTCACTCTTCGCGTCTTTTTGGCGGAGTACCGACGGAAAGAGGGAGGATTTTATAAAACAACGGTCTTTTTATAGCGGAGCTGGCATACGCCAATTACCCCGTTTTCTTTTCTTTTTTTGCGTGAGCGCACCGAGAAAAGCCGCACCCCTCCAACTCACGTCCCAAGACTCGATCCTTTGGGCCACTTGCTCCCCTCTGGCGCTTCATTTTCTCTACAAGATGGCGTATGCTGTTCCTAGAGAAATATCTTCGCAGCAATGCAGTTTTGTTTAGAATAGAAGCTGACTTTAAGGAGATCGGTGTAATCTTGGTCTTTCTTACCTGGCTTTCCGACATTGTGGTTGGCCCAGTGAAGCCTATTCATAAACTAAAAATACGAGGGAATAGGCGCGAAAGCGGGTGGTGACCACCCACCACTATCAGGCCGCGCACATCAAACCTAAAGCATGTTTTCTTCTCGCTCCGTAGCACTCCGCAACCTGGATTGATTGATTGATTGTAGGGTTTGACGCGCCGACGCAACGCAGGCGATGAGGCGCGCCGTAGTGGAGGGCTCCGGGGTAATTTTGACCACCTGGGGATCTTTAACGTGTGCCGAAATCTCGTACACACGGGCGTTTTCGCTTTTCGCCTCCATCAGGAAAGCGGCCGCCGTGGCCGGGAATCGAACCCGCGACCTCGTGCTCAGCAGCGCAACGCCTTAGCCACTTAGCCACCGCGGCAGGTCCAAAATCGGTTTTACGGATCGCCTACGGGCAAGAGGCCGAATGTGATCGGCGAGCGAATTTTGGATCTGTAGGCTTTCGTTCGGTGGCCCGTACTCGCTTGGCTCCGCCCATCGTCCTTGAAAACATGGCGGTGACGAAGCAGCGCAGTTGGCGATCGTTGCAGGAAACAAGCTGTAGCAGACGTAATGAGAGACCGTGGAAGTCGCAATTCTGTTTCTTCATGCGGAACCGAGGCAGGCTCTTGAAGAAATGCACGAGCGTCTGCTCCGTGTTTGTGCTACGCCACCGAACGTTCCTGTGCATCTTCGCCCGGCTCCCGCGCGCGCCGAAATGGGTTTGAAGTTATCGAGATCCGCGCCTCCGCGCTCGAATCATCTGTAGTGATAACACGTCGTTCAAAATCCTACCACTGTGTGAAATCCACTCCAAGTGCTGGTCAGCTCTTGTCTAGTGTGCAATGTTTTCATATCAAGTTTGTACGCCGTGCTGTTGTGTACGTAGTCGCAGTGCGCGGCATCGCGCACGAGTGGTGCGTTGCGCTGCGTTTTCAATAATATAAAGTGTGTATAGCTTAAGCCTATAAAAATCTGAGTGTCGGCGCTTGCCATCTGCAGTGATTCAGTCTGCAAGACCCGGTCACTGCTTTTGGCAGCAACGCGAAGTGCTAGTCAGCACCTGTGTGGAGCGCAGTATAGTATGTTCATATCAACTGTTTGCGACGGGATTGCCGTCGGGTCAGAACCAAACGTTGATAGCTGGTGTATCGCCATCGATGGTGTCGCCCTGAAATCTGCCCAAAGATGCGAAGCACCGTCTTTCCTTCAAAACGCGACCGATGTGTGAAGTGCGTCGTAGTTTTCGAGAGGTTGAGGTTTGTGTGTGTGAAGCTGCTGGCGCCAAGATCACCGATGTTACACGGTGTTGTGTCGGTATCACTGCGCGGGGCAAACATTTTGATACTGCTTCTTAGCTCAGCTTGTGTGTATACGTGAAATGATATAAAAAGCAAGGTGCGTGTGACAGCGACAATCCGTGATCATTGCGGCAAGTGGAGTGCTATATAAGCTGTGAGTTGTGTGGCATAATCTATGATGTCGCTGAGCGTACGTGATCGCGCCCATTCATGCTAGCTGATGCATCAGGCTTCAGCAAAAACTTGAAAAGTGAAATGAAAACAGGGCTATGATCTGTGTTAAAACTTTACAGATAAATTCGCTAGCATATCACCTAGTCGACCCTTCATAGTTGCTGTTTTATTTGGTACGAACCTGAGTGGCCTTATTCGTTTTTTTTGCTGTGTGCATGTAGCATATCAACACTAAATCAACCTTGCATACTTACCGATTCATGCCATACCCCTCTTTGCAATCACGTTTGCATGTGCTGATGTAATATGCTAGGAATGTTAGGAAATATTGTTTACATGCCGTTCTCAATCATTTTTAATAGCCCGATTTTTTTAGTATCACTAGAGTAGCGTTTTCTTTCTTGACTGCTGACTTTTTGTTCCTTTTGACAGCAATGGATGATTTAACGGTGTGTCTAAAGGTATGCCAGACAAACTCGCAAAAACGTAATATATGGGACCTACCTGTATTATTTTTAAAAATATGAAGGATGTTCCCTGATTGCACCGGCTAAGTATGTCAAGCGTGCTACACACTCTTCTTGGGCCTTTAAGCACAGTCTGGCTTGATTTTTACCCAAACGGAAAAACCACTTCTGATCACTTCAGTCGTGCCTGCTTCACTACTCGCAGTTAGAGCAGTCTGTCTTGATCTGTCTTACCTAACTGGCCAAATGGCATCCAATCAGTGGCTAGCCTTGGAGAGTAACTGTCAATGGTTATCATTGCCAATAATTTCAATTTACCAGATGTCACTCTAGTGATGGCTACGTAGATTGTTGCTCCAGTGAAGGTCAGCATTTCCGACGATTGGGCAAAAGTAAAGTCAGAAAGCCTAAATTGTGAAGCGGCAGAAGAATAGCTAGCACAGAACTCTGCCCACGGCTGTTACTACACCAAACATGCTGTTTGGATTAAGAGTTCGAGCAGCTGTATTTGTAGTTTAACTGAATTGTTGGCACTTTGCAAACTAACAGCAACTCTGGTTAGTCTGCAAGTGGAACTGATTTGCCTGGTTGGGTGAAAGTCATGACAGACTGTGGAGCGGGCGGCGAACGCGATCTTTAGGATATTTCGCGGGTTCGTCTTGCGTGCCTTTAAGCTTTTTGGCAGATACGCCTGACATACATTTCAACACAACGTTATTTAACATTGCTTTCTGCCTGCAACTTCACACGTTCACAGGTCCGATGTTTCATTGAGGCCGTTCTTTTATAAATAATAATTTACACTGGCATAAACTAAAAAGCTTGGCCCTTATTTGTGCATTGAAGTTAAAACATATGGGCACCCAACGAGTTGCAGAGATTCTATTAAGTTAATTAAGCTCATGTTAACACAGAATCGACATGTCAACATATGACCAGCTCATCTTCACATCTGCAGAAAAGTTGAGGTCTGCAGAAAAGTTGAGAATAGAATACTTGATATTCTTGCTTTTTTATTCCTCTTCAGTCCGCACATCTGGCGCTATGTTTCTTTGCATTTCAGAGACAATGACAATTATGGTTTCGAAGAGACGAGAGTTTCGAGATTATATTAGCACTCTACGTTTTACAAGCATAAACATACGAATTAAACAATGAGCTTGCTCCAAAGGGAGCATGCAAGAACCCATCGTATAAAATTACCTCTACCCTTTCTGCCACCTGGCAATTCTTGGTGCCCTGTTCATTGCTAGGCAGCCAGAGAGCGCCCAAGCATCACATGCCCATTCTAAGATAAACGTACGGGTTCACTGGTCACTTATGGGGATAATCACTTTAACCCAACACATGACGAATGGGCATGAAATTTGATCTACTTGGCCTGCGTCACTCATTATTGAGTTGACCGAGCCACCCGTGTATACGCATAGTATTCGAGCAGTGAAAGTACACAAAAAGCGCAAGAGAACACTAGTGGGTAACATGTCATCCACTGATCTGTCCTTCTAGATGTCACACCTCCTGAGCATCCCTTTACAGCTTAGTGATCATCATGGTTTCATGGTGGGGTCATCCACGCCTTCCACTCAAACGTGCGCACTTCTGATCGATCCTGAATGGGAGTTTGGAAGCTGAATAACGATACTGTGCTCACTTAGACACTGCCCTTTCTGTGATGACGGGCGAGAAAAGGATCCCTGGGGAGATTTCTTTGCTTAATAGCTGATGCATACGCTATTGAAACCCGTCGCAGCTAATGTTAATTGAAAATTGAGCGCCATCCGAATGTTGCTGTCACACATTGGTGCGCTATCAGTTCCTGTGAAAGAGACCGCAGGCTTTTCAGACACATCTTTTGTCCATACCTTTGCGGATGCCAACGGGGTACTCACTTTCACTAACACATCGAAGTGATACTTTAGCGTTAACAGAAATTGCCTACGTGGGAAAATGAGACTACCTCATTAGACAGGCAACGTGCCCACTATGCACGTGCAAAGAGTTGAGTGCCACATGTGCTTTCATCTCTGGTTCATTTTAGCTCCAATTTTTCGTTTTATCTCAGGAGGTTTGTGTATTGTAGCATTTTTGAGCTTATTGGGAGCCATGGCAAATAGTAATGGAATACTTATCAGCTTTTATGTTCTAACACTTGTTGAACGGCAGCTCCTCTAGACAATAGTAGCAAGTTTGCTCCGGCATGGTTAAACACAGTTATGGTTAACAGATTAAGGTGTTGAGACCAATTTGATATAGCGACTAATTCAGTACACCTAAACCCGCAAATAACAAACTCAATTAGCTTTCTTGGTGCATTTATTTGTGTAAGTGATTGTGATCTACAATGGGGAAATGGAGAGATGTAATTACCTTATTCCAAATAAACTAATGCGTGGCAAGCTAAAATTTTGGTCGGTGACTGCATCTTAGTGTTTCTGAGATTAGCGCCATTGGCACGCTACTATGTGAACGGGCTTCAGTACATTTCCCTCAATGTCAGCGCAGTAGCGTTGGAAAAGGCGAAAACATAGCCTGGCAAAAAAACTATTTCTGTCTTAGATGAGCCACCCACATTGAACGTAACTTCCCTGATGGTATATCAAGTATGCAAATAAATGACGACAAAATAAACATACCAAGCGATGGAGCGCAAGTAATGGCTCAAGTTAATGTAGAAAAGTAGACGTGGGCACATGCCGCAAATCATTGTTAAAAAAAAAGGTTGAGATCCCTTACTTTGTTGGGGTAATAGAAAGGATATTAATGGGGGTGTTTTTGTTGCTAGAGATTGTTGAATAAGCCTAACAGATTTCCTCCGCAATTGCATCCACTTATTTGAAAGGACTCTTGTCCTGCAGGTGTATGTTGTGTCATGCACAGTGCATTGTGCAAGCTGTGGAGCTCTTGGTCAACATGGCGCTTGGTGCCTGTTACGTGCAGTAAGCAGTCAGCACAACATACCGGTTCTTTCTGCTTCATTGAGACCAAAAAAGAAGTGAAACATGGTGAACTCAAAGCTAGTGAACCAGCAAAGTAAAAGAAGGGCAGTGCGAGCTCTCTAAAGAGTGAGATTGCGTTAGTTTGCAACATTGAGTAATACTACGGTTTTATGGATTACAAAACTGAAAGAACGTGGTTTTCTGTATTCACAGTGCAGCAGGCAAGGAAAAAAGGGAGAGCGGGACACACAAGCACTGTCTGTTACAGTGCCTGCGCGTCTCGATTTTAAAACAGAGCTTTCTACCTCTACCAGCCAACCATTCCTTCGTGGCGTGCGGGACAAGAAACTCCGAACGCGGATGAGGAGGGCAGGACGGTTTCCCCTCCCGGAGCACAGTGTAGGTAGCCCGGCGACGGGGCTCTATTACCCAGCATTCCCCTCGCGCAGCTGCCTGCTCGCACCAGCGGGCGCATTGGAGCGACGGCTTTGTCGTCTGCTTTAGCGACGGTTGATTATTGGCCTGTTCTGGCGTACTTCGTGGCAATTGCGCGCTTCTCGCACGGCTTGATTAAGTTGTTCGACAGCACCTCCTGGATAACCCATACCCGACGGATATAAGTGGTCGTACGGCAAAGACACGTGAAGGAACGTTTGCAGGGCGGCAAATAAAATTTAGACCCCATGATACTGAAAAACGCTACCCGCTAGAAAAACCCTACCTTTTGCACACTGCTTGTGACGAATGGGACTCTGATTTCTAAATTGGTGAATACCAATTCGGTTGTGTTTAAAAAAGTATTACAACAGGCGAGAGAGCAGCTGGTTCTGATCAATAGCGATTATAAAAGTTTCCTCAGCTTTCTCGCGATTCTCCAACTTGCTAAACTAACTATTTTAAATCGGTAGAAATGGGAATCACTAAGTTCACATGCCGAATTGTTTCGGTGTCTGCGCTTGTGTCGTGCGGTGGTGTAGCCCCAAGCTAGCACATCAGGATGCTTAGGTTCCGCTGTCCTAATCTTCGAAAAGACGCTCCTATCCCTTTTTCTCTCACTTCCAACTCACGGCCGGGCTACAGCGCTCGTCCGCCGCTCTAGCCCGGCCGTGGCCGACGCTCTGGCGTTCGGCACGCCGCCCCCGCTAATTCCAGGTAACGGCTGGCAGAATCTCTGGTTTCGCTCTTTGTGGAGCCACGCGTGCGAATTGAAGTGATGTCGCATGGGCACCTGTTGGGGTAGTCGTCTAAAGCTTTGCTTTCCAACCACCTTCACAGTGTGAGTTGGAGCTGATTGTTTCTCATCCTTGTTTGTTGCGCTGTGAATTCAGAAATATGGAATACCAACACCCGAAGCATTAACTGCGACAATTTGGTTTTATCTTAGTTCCTGCTATTTGAAGCCACGCTGTTATTGAACGCAGAGTTTTTACAGATCACAATGGCACGGGATATGGGAGTAAGTGCAAATATCACTTGTGTTTGGCCGGAAACCTGAAGGAAAGGAAATATTGTGTCCACAGATGAGTATCCCGACCCACTTGAGAGAGACGTGTTGTTTCAGGAGACCACGTTTATTAAACCACTCAACTCTTGACCTTCCGTGTAGACAGAGCAACCGATGACTATAATTATATGCTGACAATAATGGTCATGAGGGAACAGTTAACGAGGAATCGAGCAGCATACTGTTTGGTGTACATAATGGATATGCCAATGATGATGCCGTGTTCACAGATGAATATCCGGAAAACACATTCCTGATGCTCATAATATGAATGGGGCACACAGGAAGCGTCAAATATGCACATGTTGCACGTTCAATGGCCATAAGGTCGTCCTGTGAGGATGAGCTGTTGGACTGCATGTTATGTCTGAGTGGCGTGTTAATCGATGTAATCTCATTAAACGGGCCAAAGTTTATTATTAACGGATTTGTTTCTTCACTCCGGAAAATATTTGAAGGCTTAAAGGTATTATAATTTACCATTGCATGTCACCCCTTTCACTTAATGTCATTTTGGCTTCCGTAACAGCTCAGTACCCTCGGTAATGTTTGACGGACAAGCTCTTGTGGTGCTGCATGGCTAACAGGCAGAAGCAGGCATCATTTTAGAACAGTATATGAAATTACAAAGGGAAATGTTGGAAATCAGCAAAAGTTATCACCACGTTGCTGCCCACCTCTCCATAGCAAGGGGTAACCGTGTTTTGTTTTTGTAACCAACTCTTAATGCAATACCTATGGATCACAAAGACCTATCTATTTGCGTGAATAGCGGTCTTGTTTCGAAATAAATGCTCAGCTGTTACATGTTATTGTGTGTGGTATGTCTTGATACTTTTCCTTCGCAATTATTGCTATGCTAATTTTTCTATAGCTCTTCAAGCTGCTGTTGTCGCCTACTTTTTATTTGTTTTTTTTTTGCCAAAGCAGGAGTGGCATTAGTGTGAACAACGTCAAAGATACAAATGAGTTCAGGTTACATGTGGTGTCCATAAAACATAAGAAAAGGTTCATAAAAACACTGACAATCAGGCACAACCGCTTCCTATGATCCAAGAGCGGAGTTGAGAAACTGTTCGGGTATATTGCTCCAATCGTCAACAGCATGTGTACAAAACAATTTGAAGGGGTTGGTAGCTAGAAGGCCTAAAAGAACAAAAATGGTCATGCTGTTCAGCTGCATTTTGACGTACTGACTCGAGTGTAGGGCAATTTTGTGGTGTTATAGTACCAGGAAAACCAAATTCACACGTAAAACCTTTTTTCTTGGCTCTGATGTTCGAATACCGCCCCTTTGCAGGAGCTCAGAAACAGAATATCAGAAACTTGCTCTAGAAGTAGGAACTGTAAATACATTTAGGGAGCAAAAACTTTCACTTTGATTCGAATGCGTAAATTGCACCGGTTTGCATTACCTCATAAACAGAATACGTGCAAATATATTTCAAATAAACAAGTAAACAGCCCTTCTTTAAACCCTGTCAAGTACTTCTGTGTTATTTTTGTATAGGTGTTTTGTATATTGTGCAAGCACATTGCAGTTTAGACCGAATTAAAGGAGCGTACAAAAGTAATCTACTTCTGTGATTGTATCCATGAGTTATGTCTAATAAGTAAACATAGTTTGTCAAAGGTAACAAACGGAAACATTATTTATGATACCCCAAAGTGATACCGAACGTTATACCCCAAGCGTGGTACCCCAACACCTAAATTCCTGAAATTTATTTGATAGATTTCCTGCAAAGTGCACAAAAATTTGGAGCGGAATATTTTAATGTCGAAGCACTTAGACCTCGCAATGTCCGTGCCGTCATCCGTCTTTTCCCGTGCGCACAGCGTTGCAAGCCATCTATCGAGAGTGGCGCACACTGATGAGATTGGTGATGAATTAGAGGCCCTCCTTTTGTTATCGGGACGTAGGTCTTGTCACCAACCGACTTGCCTGTGTTATTCTACTTGTTTGCCCTACCCTTCGCTAACCTAATGGGTTATCCCCCTCCCCCCCAGGTTTTAAACTCCATACCGCTTCCCTCCTCCTGCCCTTGAACCCCTGTTACCTTCCCCTCTTTTGATTCTATTCGGTATATTACCTCATCTACGTCCCACTCTCTTCCCTACTTTTTCTTCCACCACCACTCCAGCCGCCTCTTCGTCACCGGTATGGCACTGAAGTTGGTCTATGGCCAACTGTAAGTACCATCCGCGCGCCATCTGTGGAGAGCGCCGAAAACTGCAGTAAGCAAGAGCGCGAATGTCAAATGGTTACATACGCAAACAAAAACAAAAAGCATTAACTGTCCACGATACTTTGCGGAAAGAAGTGAGTTGAAATTCTAGTTGAAACTACCAGTGACTACAGTGAGCTCAAGAGAGGGCGGCGAGTGAGAAATGTGTATATAAGCGCGTTCCAGAATCAACCGACGACCATCAGGGAAACGTGCAAAGACGTCGTCTTTGCCAACTGCAATCTAGCCCCGCTCGAAGAACCACTGTCTCTGCACTTCACCGATCACAGGCAGTGATCGTGAAGTGGAAACGCAACACAGAATCATCCAACGAACCACCAGTACCGTCAATAAAACACGGTATATATAGATTGGACACACGTTTGTCCATTCATTAATGCATTTAATGCAGATAATTCGTGTCAATTCAGCCCCAATTCGGGCCAATAAAATCACACATCTCCATGCCGTGAACGATGCCGAGGGTGCGAAGTACTGGGACGGAATTGCTCTTCGTGTGGCGCTTTGTCAGTTTTACAGTGCATTTACTGCACCTCCAAAATCATTTAAAACCTCAGAGGCATCAGCACGCACGGACGATGACGCTCATCACACAAGCAATACACAACTTGCGTCCCAGTGCTTCGCACCCTCGGCATCGTTCACGGCGTGGAGATGGGTGATATTTTTGTTGAGAATACGAAGAGAGGCGGTATCCGAATTTAAAACTGGCAAATTCATCACTCTAGGAGGGATATTAACGAGTTCAGAGTTGAGGGCATCTTATAAATGATTTAAAATAACAATCCCTACTGAGAAGCCAAATTTCAACAGTTTCGGTTACTACAGAAGCAATGTCACAGCAAATTTTTAAAAAGCACAGGACCAAGGATGCTACACTGGGGTTCATCAAAGTAAGCGAAAGAGTTCCAGCTGTTGTGTCAACCTGCTTACTTGCCGGTTTCAATCAGACAAATCAGCAAAAGTCCATGCTTTGGGAAAGGAGGGGAGCCGGTGATAGGCAGTTCGTAAACGAATGTTTTATGAATAATTTTGCCAAATAACAGATTGACCGAGTAAGTCAGGGTAATGTGCCTGACCGGCACATGTGAGTGATAAAAAGAAAAACGTCCATACTTATAGCAATCCCTTGTGTGTGCAGGTGTGGGCGCAGTCAACGGGTGCATGTACTTGATTTTCAAATCATTGATCCAGCTTCGAATCGAGTGCTCACTATATTAGCGAATATAAATAGGTATTGTTGCAATCGGCATCATAATTTAAAACAACTGCAATGTAAATTGGCAAAAACTGACAGCATAAAAAAGGCGCCTTTTGATTTCCTGCCTGAGGCAGTTATTTTCTAAGGATAACTGTTAACACGGATAACGAGCTTCATGTAGTTACCAAAAAGAAAGTCTTGTTGTATACCGCAAATGATGTTGTAATAGTCGGCATCGGGTATTAAAATATCCAACACTGCGGCGCCAGTCGAGTGAATGAATCGTGTTTTTGCGAGTTGCATACGGTCCCTGGCTGCCGTAGTTGTGCGACGTCATCAAGAGAGCAGAGAAATCGCCATCACAAAATGAAAACAACACAGCGCCAGTCTATAAAATGTACTTAAATGTTGAGAGGTTATGTTACTGGACAAACCTATGCTGCGCCACTATCTGCGTACCTGAAATTATATCTGCAAGAATATAACACGCCAACGGCTCGCTCCAATCCACGAGCCAAACGCTCCGCAGCAGGTGCAGACCGCCTACACCACGTCAATGCGCTAACCTAGAGCTAATTATCCGTTCGTAATCATCAGGCATTGTAAGGTAGACGCACGTGCGTTACGTTGCTACGTGCGCAGTTATGCCACAAAATAGCAATGCTCTTGCTTTTAACGTCCGTAAAGGTGGGAAGGATCCAGTTTGTGCCGCTTCGCTTCACGACCCGACCCAGGGCGCAAGCAGTATCGCCGCGCGTACGTCGGTCCTTGGGCAGCGCTAGAATTCGCTTTTCTAGACGAACATTGCGGCTGCTGGCTGGTCACGTCTGTCGAGACCGACATTCATGCCAGTTTCGGTACGTCAAATGCACCTATTTCTGTGAAGATAAACAACTTTATTTTCTCACAGTTCCAGAACAGCTGGTTGAAAGTAAACAAAAAGTACTAGGTCCGATGAACCAATCACAGCGCTCGATTTGCGTGACGTAGGTGCCCGTACGCCGCTACGGAATCCCTGCCCCGGACGCAAAAGAAAAGGGTCGCTCGGCGCGGTCCGCTTCCCGGCCGAGGTCCTACGGAACAGGCTTTCCGGAGCGGAGCGCTGCGGAGCGCTACGGAGTGAGAAGAAAACAGGCTTAAGCGCACTGCCCGTAGGCACCCCGAACACCTCGGGCGGCGGATCCCCCTGAAACGCTTCCTCGCACCGCCCGTAGTTGGTTGACGGCAGGCTGATAACAAACTTGCATACCAGCCTGCAAACGCTTCATACTCTAAAAGCACACATAACAGGCTTTTCGTGGGACATGTAAACTCGGGTTTCTGCGGGAGTTCCTGGGCAGCCAATAACCCACAAGTAGGTCCGCTGGCCATCCACCCCCTCAGAGTGGAATTGTTCCGATTTTTTTAAGCGGCGATTTAAGGGGTAGGGTTCCATGCATGTTTCATGCCCGCGAACGAAACCTGTGAGGAACCACGTATCTTTAAAGCGAAAGACATTATATAGCGCCGGGTATTAGGAAACGAACATTCGGTATGTGTGCTATTAGCACGCGGTCACTACCAGAGTCGCAATCCATGGAAAACCTGATTTAGACATCATTCTTATACGTCTCATCACTTGCACTTGAGCAGATTAGTCCGTAATAGGCAGCGTTTTAAAAGATCAAACCATGGCTGAGCCCTCAAGCCTATAATATAAGTCATGCATGAGTAGTGGTAATGCATTTTGGGGCTATATAGATGACCATTTCAAGATCTTTAAACTCGGTCCGGATCACTCCACTACACATGCTCACAACTAAGCGATCACACTCGAAAAATGGCACAAAGGTGAAACAAACCGGCTCTGCCAGGAAATTTAGGGGAAAAAATATTGATGTTTTGACATAGGTAGGACTCTGTTACGTGGGGCAATGTATTTTAAACTCGCAATGCGGACCTCGCCTATGAATCGTTTTTCACTCGTTCCTTGCCATTTACCACAAATGCTTTGCAAGAAAACAGTTGAATAAACACACAAGATTCGCAAACCTGGGGTTATCAAAAATAGACTGTCTGCAAAATTTGTTAGGGCAAATGACCTATAGATATGGACCGAATACAAGCAAAAGCGCAATATTCTTGCTACTGTAATCAGAGATGCTAAGACAGCCTATTATAATACGCTTTTTCGCAACCTTCTGGCTAATCTGACCCAACAAGGAAGGCCTTAACACAGCTTTTAATTGTTTCCATGCGAGAGCACCGATTTAAACGATTTTTCGTAATGGTGAAATTGTGAGAGGAAATCGTTTGGCTAATGTGTTTATTGAATTTTTGTTAATCCGTTATCATATTCTTGCGCACATCAAAATTCATCATTGATAGAACCGAACACAAATACTCTATTTTTGTGCCCTACAAATGAGGAGCAAGTTATATCTATAATCAATAATCCGTAAAATAGTCGCCCGTGAGATGTAGAGGACATGCAAATTAAACCGGTCAAGTAGGTTGCCGGACAGTCATTGTAGCCTATCTTACACCACGTGATTTTAATCCTGATATTATGAACAGGCTTGTTTCCGAAGAAATGCAGGCGGCGAAATTTGTCCTTGTATTTAAAGGTAGTGATAATAATTTCACTAAGAACTAGCGTACAATATATATTTTACCTGCATTTTCTAAAGTAGTTGGAATACTCATACATGCCGGATTATCTGTTTTTCTGAGAATCTACACAGTTTTCCAGTTTGCTTTCTCAAGCACTGCGTCAATAAATAGCTGTATTGAAACAGAAAAAAACACATCCTGCAGAAAATTTCTAATAATTATCTCACATTGGGTATATAAGATTTCTGAAAGGCATTTGACTCCTTCAATCGAAAAACATTACTTGATAAACTTCACTCGTATAGCGTACGCGGTGTTTCTTATATCCTTATGTCGACGTACTCAGGTAATCGAAAACAATGTGTCTGCCTGGGGTAATTTTCGTCCAACTTAAAAGGATTAGATCAGATGTGCCCCAGGGGAGCATTCATTTCTGCATATACGTCAGCAACCTTCTAAACACCTTGTCACACCTAAAAGCTTCGCTTGTTTGTTATGCAGATGACAGAAGTTATTAAAAACCGGCACGACAAACCGAGGATGTTCAGGAAACCAGTAATGACAGGCTTCCACGCCTTGCCACCTGGGCCAACAGAAATTCTCTAGTAATAAATACGGACAAAGTGAAGGACATTACTTTGTGACCAAAAAATATAAATGGCTTCTCACCAACACTCAAGAATGCTAGAAACACTATAGAATTGCCAAGCACCATGAAAGTGTTAAAAGTTCATTCTCATTGCAACTTATCAGGGATCAATATATTATTGAAAAGCACGAGAAACTTTTCTGGACTGTTGATGTAAGCAATAGAGACAGATTTGCAATGCCTGGACGCATTAAACATTTGTTGAATTATCTTGCCCCACCTTTTCTATGCCCATTTAGTAAGGGGTGCAAAAATACGAACAAATTTAAAGGTTCTTCAATATACAGAAAAATACTTTCAGGATCATTTCAAATGTTCTCTATCACTACCACACCAAGGAGTTTTTCAAACGTTTCCACGTGGTTAATGCCGACAGTCTTGACATGTTCACATTGTTAAATTTCTTGCGTGTTGCTGCTTACGACTGTCTCTTGTTTTTAGCGACATATTTTAGGTAGCAAAAAAATGTTTTAGCTCACGGAACGCATTTTCCGTCTTTATAGTACACGCCGAGACCACACAATTGCAGCCTCCAGTCACTAGCGTATAGCCTCCCGGTGTTGCTGAAAAGATGGGACTCCAATCCCGTCGATATATACAGCCTTCCTTGAAAAAAAAAACTAATAGGACTCATTTATTTTTCCAGCATCGAAAAGACACTGTGGGGTACACAGACAAAACGGTCTTAACGCTTAAAAAGGACTGTGCCCACGTTACATGGCGTACAGGCAATTTCGTTCGAAAATATAGCAGCATGACAGATGTCGCTACCTTGTTCGAAGGTTTGTTTTCCAATATATGTATATATCAGTGTGTGTGCAACCAAAACAAAATACCGGTTCGGGTACGGTTCGGATTCGGATTAATTCATTTCGTTCCGGGTCACTTCTGGTTCGAATAAATCATGTTCCGAACTGCTTCCGAACCCTGCACTGCTTTGCGAAACGTTTAGTTTTCGCGAATCAGTGCAGTATCACCGCTATCAGTTATCAGTTATCACCGCTATGAGTAAAATGCATAGTAGTTTATAGCGCCCATTAAAAAGAAAATACAAACAAAAACGCAAAATACGGCTTTTTCCAATGCCAGTGGTGCAGTTGAAGACAACTTTCAGCAGTTGGGCCCGTATTAAGGAAAATGTTGGAAGTAGCAACGATCTGCACCCCCCTTTCTCGTCAGCCCTTATGTCGCCCTATACAAAAACTGTTTGAACCTCTATGGTTCAAACTTTAGCCTCACTAATCGGCAGACTTTATTGTTTACTTGACAGATTAATCGGTTGTATGGGTCTAAGAAGAAAAAATGATAACAAATCATTTTAAATATATAATAGAAGTAAAAAAAATATATCAATACGCTCCTCGTCCTGCTGACAGACAATCCAGATTAGGTAAGTAGATCTTCATCATTGCACTGATTCGGGCGAAAAGCTTATCCCTTAGTTCATCATTCGCACTATTATGTAATCAGTGTGATGAGCCGTCGCCGTGAATGCAGGCACCGCCGATTAATAGAGGGTTCATTACGCGCGGGCTATTTCATACACGGCAAAACGGTGGGCGTGACTGCTCACCGCTTTTTGCACCCTGTATTAGATGCAGAGCATCTGATTCACTCGCCTTGTCCCTCCGGCGTCGTCGTCGTCGTCGTCGTCGTTGCGGCGTTGTCCGCCCCTCCCCCATTCTCCTCGCCGCGCCAGTTGCGCTCTCCGCCGCTCACCCCTCTCCTCTCCGATAGCGAACACTCTCTTTGCGAGGGGCATTGGATTGGATCGATTCGATGGCTTGGATGGATTGGATTGGATTGCTTGGCTTGGATGGATTGGATTTTATTAAAGTGGATTGTGTTGGATGTGTTGCGTCATAGCCGCGGCAACGTTGCGTCATAGCCGCGGCAGACGCGCTGGGGCCGGCGCATGTGCAGTACTCTCTTCAGCGGTTTCCTCTCCTTCGGGCGCGCTGCGCATATAACCGGTGTGTCGTCCCGGAGAAGCACATCCACGCTTGGCTCAAACACCTAGAGTTCACGCCGCTTTACAAGTACACCAACGTCGTCATCGACTGGGGACCGGCTTACGCAGTCCCCTCAACGTTATGCGTGCTATAAAAACGCGGTCCTTCGCCGCTCCGCCTATGCATCGCATCTACACAGGGGTTCACGCGAGGGGGGTGGGAGTTTTTATATTAAGGGTAGCCTTTTGCCCGTCTCTTTGGGTATCAGCTTGAGATTTTAATCCCTACCGTCGTTGTACATACTTGCATCGTTTTCGATTATGACTCAAGGCAGGTTATTTGACCACGAATATGATCCTCGAAACGTTTTTCCACACTTCCAACATGCGTCTTGTTTCAGTTTTCTCACATGATTTCAACCGATTTAACGGTTTAAAGAAATAATCGCGACTAAAGCATTACTTGATCATTCGAAAGGTTAATCGATCAAATCGCCCACCCCTACGATTTCACCGGAGGGGGAAACAAGTGGGTGCGTCAACATTTTTAATTCAGACGAAACATTCTTATGCACCCTTCTTGTGCGCAAAGAATAGGATGTCTGATGTTTCAGAAAAAACTTTCTCTTTCTAAATAAACGTCTCAAAGCCGGCTCTGGGCCAGGTGCACGTAGGACGAATCATGCGATTTTAGAAATTTTCGCCTT
>CM023451.1:49842144-49893575 GCA_013339765.2 Haemaphysalis longicornis | reverse complement strand
CTGCGCAGTGCGTTTTCCGCAAATGCATCATGTTGTTGGTCCTCAAAAGAGTCTTTTGGGAAAAATAAATGTAGCCGAAAGGCAAACTTTCTTGGCCTATGGGGATAAACCCATAGACGCCTTCTTCCTTCAAGCCGTGCATGGTGCGGCTATCTCCATCGGACATCACTGTTGTGTACCGCAGCCCATTCTTGGAGAGCGAGCGCTTGAACATTATCAGGGCTGCCTCTACCTCCATGCGTCCTGCACCACAGTCAATGTTTCGCTGACACTCATGGTCCGCCAGCCAATCTTCGTAGCCCTCATCTGAAGGTTTGGGTCTGATGGCGCAACCTAAGCAAAGTTAGAGAGGACTACATGATCAATCACCAAGCCGGTGTACACTTCAATGATGCAGCCCACTCCAATGTGTGACAACCGTCCCTTGTCATCCACGTGCCATCAAACATCACATCTATGTTGTTTGGCGGCTGACCAAGGTCCGAGTACAAGGCCTTGATGGCACGCACACTATCAGCTTCAGAGGCTGCTGCAGTGTCCTCGCAAACCTGGACCACTTTCCTCAAGTGCGCTTGGAATGTCTTGTGGTGCAGGCCTCTGTGGGACAAGTTCATACCAGCACAAAAATCTGACAGAGCAGTCACCCCCTTCCCGATGCTTTGAATACTTTTCAAAGCCTCATATTCACTTCAAAAAGAGTGATATTGCCAGATCCTTCGGTCCTTGGTGAGGAAAAACGTTCCACACGGTGTTCACAAACCGAGCACGTCACCTCGAGCTTCACGGCGAGGCCGTACTGCCGGTCAGGCTTCCTCAAATCCGGCGCCGCCAGCCCGCACTTGCCGCACCTGACGTGCGCAAAAAGGTCCTTCAGCATTGCAAAATCCACTAAGACAAAATCTGTGCCGGATTCTTCCTCTGAGTGCGCCAAATCCACTTCAAGGAGGTCGAATTTCCGCTGCGTTGCTGACTTGGTCTCCATTCCGCGCTTGACCTCGTCCGCGTGTTCCGTACGCGCGGCGATCTCTCCGCCGTGTAATACCTCGTGTCAAGCCGGCAGGACGTGCTTGGACCAGGTATGGATTCCGGAGGTGGTTGGTCAGGCGATGGGGCAGGCGAGGCAATACGAGGCGGCGAACGATTCTCATCCGGCGGAGTCGAGCGGCCCGAAGTCGCACCACGCGACCTTGGGATAGGCGGACGACGCTTTCGCTTCCCGTGCGCAGGAGGGGTCGTCTTCTTCAAACGTACGTCTCCTGGCATCATTAACGAAAGTACGCGATGGAAGAATTAGAAGAAACTGTAAAAAAAAAACTGCTCTAAGCGAGCGCTGCGCCAGAAGAGCGGACTCCATCAGACGCGCGTAGCAGACGCCATGATGGCGACCGCCATGACAGCAGTCGCGCCGACCAATGGGAGGGGTCGTATGGCGAACTCAAACCGCGGCGCGCCCGCTCTAGCCAATCGGCGGCCGAGAAGGTGCCTTCGGAAAACTGGCACGGGCGGTCGTTCTACTCAAGCGACGCCATTTTGAGATATCGCAAAATGCGCACAAAGAAACAAGCTTCAAAACAAGACCAAGATGGCGGCGATCGGTCGGCTGCTTCGCCCGCGGGGCGCGCGGGGGGGGAATTTGAAGCAACTTTTGCCCAATTCTGGGCATTTCGTGGCCCCCGAGGCATTTCAAAACATGATTTTAGAGTATTTCCCGATGGAATTTCGCGTTGATATTTTGAAGGCAGGTGCTTGAAGGTACAATAATTCCAAAAATTGGATTTTCTCAAATCGATATTTTGGCCATTGTTGACCATTCTAAGACCCGCGTCCCCCCTTAACATGCGGCAAACAAAGGGGACGCAAATAGTAGTAGTACGACCTTTGCTGGCATGCGAAAAATGTTTTGAGCTCTGTTCCGTCTTTTTATTTCGCAACCCACTTATAACAATTATCGGTTGTTATAGCGACGGATGTTTGGCACGTGGATATTGTTATAAGTGGACTAGACTGTATGTTGATTTTATGTTTTAAGTAAATGAACAGTGAACAAAGTTCCACAAGCAAAAATATTTCGTTTGTTTTACATACGGAAGTATTATATTTTTTATTGCCGATCGAAGACGCTGCGAGAGTGCTAGAAATGGCATTTGAAATCACAAATGTCTCGCTCGGTGCTCATTTGGCTCGAATGGCATTTCAAAACCTAGTGTTGCAGCATAACTTGGCATCTTGCAGTCAAATGACATTTGGACGCTAGTGTAGCAGGGGTATAACCCTAAAACAAACAAAAAAGAGGAGGGGTTGGGTCGGGGGACAAAGGCTTCCAAAAGAACGCATTAAAACTTTCCAGTCACCCCGAACACACTTCAACTGTTCACAACACACACCCAAGCAAAACCTAACTGTGCGAGTACGAATTCTACATATGGTCCTCTCTCACATCCAAATAAAGCTGCACAGCGCATCTCCAGAGGCTTCTCCCCTTTCGTGGACAATCATGCCCACTTGTAGTCACACCTTCTGGCTACAGTCTACACATATGCCTTAGAGGTAACTCCGCAGCAAACAATGGAGATCCCAGCCAAAGCCATGCTCTAAACTACTGTACTTGTTCAATTATAGGATGGTCACAATTATAAGGTGAGGGACCCCAGAGAAAGAAAAAGGTTTGCACACTAGTATAAGGCGAAAGAATCAGCCAGAAAATTAATTTAATCCCCACCTTCAAAAGGCGCAAAACGCAGCTGTATGAGCTCATACCGTTTACGTTGAATATAATGCAGTACCCAGGCGCACTATGAGGCCACGGTTTTCAGAAATAAACCGAACCTTATATTCGAATAAATATTACCGGTGTGTGAATACTTGAATGAAAATCAAATAGTACTTCCAGGAATAACCCGATTCATGAATGGAATGAATAATATTCGATTTTTCGAATGTGCCCGACTCTGCGAAAGCAAAAGATGCCGGCGCACACTAACGCACTGCTGCTACACTGTTTGCGCGGCAAGTTTCATCCAAATTGCGCTTTCGACGAGCGCACCTTGCAGAAGCCGTAAATTTTATTCTGCTGCACAGAGCAATTTGCGATTGCACCGGCAAAATCTTTTCTTCGCGCCGTAGCCGCCGAGTCTGCCCGGCTTTGTGAATTCTGCGACCGGATGTTTACATGTTAGCACAGCTTCCGGTAAAGAAAGCCGCCACCATTTTTGTTGTTTCGACAGCGCCTCCATTAGTTCAAAATGTTTTAATGCAGTTGGTGAAATGTTTACTGCATGTTATTTTTGTTTTTTTAGATCACCATGGATATCGTAGGCTCATACACGGCGAGTGTAGTGCGAGATTCCCTTCCGCAACGTATCTTTAACGCTTCACGCTCCCCATGTGCTTCCGAAGAAGTGCCTCATCAAGGTCCACGATTGCGGTTGTGCAGTGTTTTCGTGTCATCGTTCATGCTTGCAAAGTGCACACTTCGAAATCACAGGGTGCTGTGTAGTCACTGCCTATGATTGCAGAACAGAAACTCCAATGCACCTCTTTTTTTTCCAAGTGCATTTTGCGTCCGCACCGAACATGCAAAGTAGCCCCTGTTTTTGTACAAAAACCTTTAGAAAATCGAGGCCTGTAAAAAGAAAAAAAAAAGAGAGAGATTCGATATTCAATTTGATATTTGGCTTTTTTTTCAAAATCTGATTCAATATTTAATTTGAAAGTTACTACCGTATAAGTCGTAGTATAGGTCAAGATCTTTCACTAAAAAGTTTGCCGAATAGTCACCCCTCGATTTATATACCGGTCATTGGCTTAATGTTTTTCTTCATTTCTTGGCCACAAGGTAAGGGGGTCGACCTATATTCTGACTTGCATGGTATTTGGTATTCGCACGCCCCCAATGAATACGGTATACCGAACACTCCCTCACCTGAACTATCCTCGTGACCAGGATGGATATTTCATCTGGGGTGCTCGCCGGCGTCACTGGGCGGGCAGGGGGCGTGGCTGCAAGGAGGGCAAGAGCACGCAACAGTCAACCCTCACACGGCGCAGGGCCCCAGGCCTCCCACACAGACAGACAGACACACGGCCCTCTTGTGCTGCCATCCCCTGGGGGAAGAGCAAAACACATCCCACATAGCGTGGCTTAAATCCTGCAGTCTCCGGTCTAACTAGGCACATGGCACTTCACCCACTCACAACCTCTCAATCCTAAAAAGGCAATCACTGCCTTGAAGGCACTCAACAGGATTGCGCAATAAGAAAAAGAGGGAACCAGCAAAGTGCATGCAGATGAAAACCAGAGAGGTGAAAACTGGGAGAAGCCCCCATGAAGTTGGGCCAAACGGCAAACGCAGAAAACCGATTGGGCAATTCCGATGCAACGTTTCCACATCAACCCCTTCCTCTGCTGCACATCAACCGTTGCACAAGCAAGTTATTTGCAGAGTAAGGGGTGCCTGACGGAGTAAACTATTATCTACACATCTGCAAAATTGGCCAACATAAGGGTGCATTCGCGCCAGAACAGATTTCTTGTATAGTTAAACCTCTGCATAACGAGTAGTTAAAATTGGCCTTCTACTTCGTCATACAAAGTTCAAGAGAATGGAAAGTTGGGCTAGTTGGTGTTGACTCATCCTGAAAACTGGTGCGGAAAAGGCGTTGACCATGAAAAGAAATACACAGGACGACACGCATCATCCTGTGTATTTCTTTTCTTGGTCACCGCCTTTTCCGCACCCGTTTTCAACAAAACATAAAGTTCGTTCAAATGAAAACTCATACGCAGCAGGCACAAACAATACAAATCAAATTTCCAGTTGCAAGCACTCATTGAAAAGAACTCTGGGAGTAATTCAGAGCTGCTTGCTGCTGATTCACGGCTAAATCTGAGACTGTGCTGTGTTTGTAGGACTGCTCACTCAACTGGCCCATCCCTGATCACGGTGAGACAGTCCTTCCAGGTCAGCTTTCTCCATTGACTGTGAAGCTTTAACTTAGGAGGCGTGCTGTAGTGGAGGGCTCTGGATTCATTTCAACCACCCGGGGTGCTCTTTCCAAAACGTGTGCCGAAATATCGACGCAGATTTTTTTTGCCTTTATCAGAAAAGCAGAGCACCGCAGCTGGGTTCGAACCCACAACTCAGCAGCGGAATGTCTCAACCACTGAGCCATTTGTGGCGGGTCTGGGTCAGCTGTGTCAATTCTGACACTTTGTTGTAACGAATTCCTGCCAACACCTACCTCATCGAATCGAGATGAAATATTTATCCCCACCCACCCTGTATGCGCAGGTCGGCGACGGCACGGGCGGCGGCAGCCTCGTGGGCCTCCTCGGGGGTGGGCCGGTCGTTGGGGTAGGAGGGGAACTTGTGGTCCCCCAGCCGCAGGGTGCACAGCCACATGGGGGGCGCGTCTGGCCGCCGCTTGCTCCGGTGCGGCTTGGTTGAGTACAGGGGCTCCAGGCCCCGGCACCGCGCATACGCCAGCACCAGCAGGCAGTTGGGGGTGGTGGGCGCCACGAGGGGGTACTCCTCTGGAAAGGGAGGGAGGGTTTGCACGTGGATGGACTAGTTGGCTCGTGGCACAAACTGAACACCGATGGGAACGCCCCAGGGAAGCGTCCTTGGTCCTCTACTTTTCCTTGTCTACGTTAGTGACCTGCCCAACTCTTATCTTCTCAAGGTAGACTGTTTGTAGATAACGAATATATCGTACCATTTCCTTCGACTCCGACAGTTCAACCACGGCCGCCCGATGGAAACAAGGTCCGGCCTGCCAAATCGTGCGTCAGCAATGGGCGAGCGCATGACTGCACAGTTTCCAGTTGCGGCCGCTACTTTCAACAAGGGCGTCCTACATCGGTGACGGCTCACCCGGCTCCCACTTCGGAGTGCCTTCGGAGTTGCCGGGATCATCACACATGAATGCGGCTTCAACTGATGTCCTGTCTTGCCAATATGGAAAGTAATACTATAACCAGTGACCAGGAAGATGGCTCTGGAATCTAAAAACGTGATCTCATGGAATGCCGTCAGTAAATCGTAATCGTGGTTTAAGACAGCTGCGATGCCACCGCTGCTTCAGCAGCCGTTTAGCGGCCACACGGCATTAGGGAAAACGGCTGTGCAGCCTCTTGAAATGCGAATTTCGTTTAAGAATTCTCTTAGGTGTATGCTCTGAAATAGAACTACCGTATTTGCACAAATATAACGCGAGTTTTTTTTCGAAATTACGTGCTCCAAAACGAACCTCGCGTTATATTCGGAATCGAGTTCAGCCACGAGGCGCGCGAGTCTGGAGAAAGGCGAGAAAGCCATCCCAGTTGAAGGAAACGAGGAACGGGAACACCGCGCCAAGTGAAAAGAGGAAAACCGAAACTGGAAAGAACTCGTCGCCCCTCGTCGCCCTTGTGACGCGCACGCAAAAACGCAAAAACACGGCGCGAGAGGAGCACGACGGCGAGGCGCGAGCGGGATGAGGGAGAGGGCGAGAGCGAAGGTCACCCGATCGCTCCTCGCCGCTGCCGCCGGGTTGTTCTGCACATCTCAGCGTCGCGCCAAACGGAACTCGAATTTCTTTGTTCCGCATCTGTTGAGGTGCTTTTTTTTCCCCGTCTTCCTGTCTCGGAGTCGTTCGCGTTTCGTGTGTTACGTGCACCCACAGACCTACATGGAGAAGAGGACGAGAGTCAGTACGACGCATCCTTTAAGAAGGCAATCCTCCTGTCCGAAGACTGTCGGCAACTCGTGTGCAGCGCAACGGATGGACAGTGCGATGATGCGCGAGTGGCTTCGCATCGTGTGGGACAACCGCCCAGGTGCGGCGTTGGCGAAGACGTCCATGCTCGTGCTGGACGCCTTCACGGGACACTTAATTGACGAAGTCAAGAACGCCATCAGGGAGGCCAGGAGCGACCTCGTGGTGATTCCCGGGGGCATGACTTTATAACTGCAGCCTCTCGATGTTTGCACCAACAAACCCTTCAAGGATCGCGTGCAAAGAGAGTACGAGGAGTGGCTGGCCGAGAACAACAAGGTGCTCACACCGACGGGACGCGTCAAGCGGGCGTCGATTTCATAACAAGTCGCCCAGTGGATCGCGAACGCATGGGAGGCTATGCCGCGCTCAGTTGTGTCGCGCGCCTTCCTCCAACAACATTGATGGCGAACGACGACGACGCGATCTTCACGGACCGTGACAAGGAGATCAGCAGTGACGACAAGTAGAATAAAAACGAAAAACGTACGTCGACTTTCGGTCTCTTCACTTTTTTGTGTTCTCAAGAGTTCGCGTTATAATAGTAATATTTTTTTTCTTATTTATGCCATCAAAATCTACCCTCGCGTTATATTCGTGGTAGCGTTATATTCGTGCAAATGCGGTATTACTGCTGGCATTTATTACGGCAAATTATTTGAAGCTATCCTTAAGCGCAATTTTAAAAAGGGCGTATTTTAAGCTTGACCAACGTAGTTTGAGTTGCATAAGGACTCAAGCTGTCTCGCCGTTCAAGTTAATATCGCTCAAAAATCCCAATGTTATGGCTCAACAGTTTTACTTACAAAAAAAAAAAGAAAAAAGAAAGAGGAATAAAAAAACATTGCCTTCTGGCACGACCTTTCCAATGGGGCGGAAAACGAGAGCAGGGTGAAAAACCAGGCACTGTGTTTTGTTCAAAGTGACGACAAGAGGCTTCTGTGGTTCGATGTTGAAATTGAAGATATGAAACACAAAAACCAGGGCTCTGACGGAGTGTCCCCCCAAAAAGACCCACAAAACAATTGTCATGACAATAAAGACGATGGTCACTATAGTATACATACATTCTGAGTAAAGTCAGTCGAGTTTAAAATTTTCACATAGTATTTAATTTGCTCAGATATGCAGTAAGACTTATTTACTTTGTTTTTACGCGTTGCGGGGCTTTTGCCTGTCCTTGCATAGACGAGTACATGAGCCCTTGCACTGTGATGAGTGTGCCGAGCAGACGACCCACGGCGCCCAGCCAATGAGATTGCGCCCTACGGTCACGTGCAGTCAGTAGCCAATTGGGCAGAGCGCGTTCCGTCTTTTTTCTACCCAGGTTTTACTCGCAACCAACGGACAAAACAAAATGGTTCAGGCGGGGAATTGAAAACGAAAAGACGCACTTCCGAATGAGACCAAAATGGACACCATAGCGGCTGTAGAACCCGAGCAGCGAGTCGTCGGAAAAAAAAAAAAAAAAATGCTATTTTTGCGTCAAATCTTGGTTGATTTTAGCGGTCGCCGGTGCTATAAATTAATATTATGGCTCAACTACATACTCCTGGGTCTGGATATTTGGCTTACCAGGAGAAAAATGGCTCTACTTTCAAAAAATGGCAATTTTAAAAAATCGATTTTTTGGCCAAATTTCGGGATTCTAAGACCCACATCTCCCCTTAAATTAAGTAATGTTTATTATGTTATGGTTTTCCTCACAAGACATACGGCAGCAGCCGCAAGCACTTCAGTGGTGCCACTGAACTTGCTAGCGGATTTTATACATGGAGCCCATGGGAAGTTTCGCAACTGGCAAATATTGAGGAGGGGGAAGGGCTGACTCACGTATTGTGGGCTTGTCTGAAGGATCAACGGGCTCTGGCCGCTCCTCTTTTACCCGTGCGGGAAAGAACTGCGGTACGAATGTGGTGGCAGTGGCCTGCAGGGCCGGTGCAGCCACGGGCGTTGTTGGAGAAGCCAGGACTGGCGACTCTGGCATCGCTGCTGCACGGGCCGAGGCCAGGTTGAGGCCCAGTTGAGGCTTGGGGGCCTCTGCTTTTGTCGGCTCCGGCGGGATGTGTTCCGTCCACAGGCCACTCCTGAATGGGTCAAACCTCTCCGGTGGTTCCTCAAGTGGCTTCTCCTTGGCTGCTGACGGCGCAAGCTTATTGGAATTGGTCGGCAGCAGCTGCTCCATCAGTGCAGCCAACGTGGTCGCATTTGCTGGCCGCGGCGCCGGTGCGATCGATGCAAACGGATCGCACCGCTGCTGCCCCGGCTCGATCCCGGCCAACTTGACGGGCGCCGGATCCACGGCTGGCTGAGAGGTCGTCGTCGTTGCTGGCGGCTCCATCCAGGGCATTCGGTGGCCGCCCGGTGGCCGGAACGGGTCCACCCTAGGCTGGCCGGGTTCGATGGCTGCCACCGGCTTGCGCTGCACGGGAGTGGCCGGCTTGGCCGCTGGCTGGGGGCCGTTCCAGCCCAGCAGGCTCTTGGCGGCTGTGCTGGTGGCCACGGGCTGGGCGGGATCGCCCCAGCCATCAGTGGCCAGCCGGTCGTCGTGCCAGCCGGTGTCCCCTGGGGAGAGTGAGCAATGGTCAGCCCACAAAATGACGGCCACACGCTGGCAATTCACTGAGAGGGGAGGGGGACCAAATTTAGATCTGCAGACTGAAATTCCCTTCACCTTGCGCCTCTGCAATGCTTTTCATCTCTGGAGATAGTGCCGCAATTTGAATGTGTGCTCACCCCAAAGGGGGGGGGGGGGGGGGGGGGGAGAGAAGGGGGAAGGCCAAATGCAACTGAACTTCTCTCTCTGAACTGCTTTGGACAATGGGACAGAAGACACAAAGCTTTAACAGGTGCTTCGCTTTTTGCAGATCAATACCAGGAGGAAGCCAATGAACAGAGGAAAGAGGGGAAGGAAGGCGAAAACTGCCTGGTAAGTTCATAGTTTCCTTCCATGCATCAAGACACACAATGACTCATATGCCCATTAGGGGCCCACTTGCACAACTGTCCTCCCACCAGGGCCGTAGCCAGGGGGAATGTTTCAATGTTAGATTACCCCCTGAAATTTTCTCAGCAGCGAGTTCCCCTTCTGTCCCCTCTGCACCTTGACCTTCTATTTCGTCGACACTGTTCACACTCTGCGTCAGAACATTACTAAATTAAAGGGACACTGAAGTGAATTTGTCAAGCTCCCGTTTTTGCTTGCACTGCGTAGACTGGCTCAAATTAGCACACTTTTCATCGTTTATCCGGTTGACAAATCGGTAATTATTTTACAAAGCGCGAAAGAAGAAAAACTACCATGCGCGGTTTTCGGCTCCCGCACCAACTAAAGTTGTGACGTTAGGAGGAGCCGCACCGTGATTGGACGATGCCCAAGGTTAGCAATCAAACAAGTTTCGGTTTCGGTTTCGGTTCTGTAAAACACAACCAATGGCGTTGTTGGATGGGCATTCTCAATATCTCAGTAATCATCGTACCGCGCTTCTGCCATGTTGTCGGCTGTAAAATGCACAAGATAAGCCTCCCAGGACGGCTTGTAGTCGTAGCATTCACTAGCCGAGACCTACGCAGTGCATGAACGCCCTCCGCGTACCCGTAGATGCCCAAATGTCGTGCGCTTTTCCCCCATATTTGGAGCTTGCCTCCCTCATGCCTGTATCATAAAAAGCGTGTTCGCACCAGGCCAAGCGTCTGTTCATTCTGGCATGTGCCCACTGCCTGCAAGCAGTCGGTGCTTATGGCAACAGCACGCCAACGAGAACTCGCTAGCGCGCCAGTGCCAGCCTGCGCGCGTTTTGTGAACTAGTTCGTGTAGCCATGAACGTTGCGGCCCAAAAAAAAGGTGAACTCAATATAGAAAACATCGGCGGAAAACATAAAAGTTAACTTACAAAAAAAAAAAAAAAAAAAGCACGTACACGCGGGGATTTGAACTCGTGACTTGCAAAACACTTGCGGTGACACACCTAGCGCCTCAGACAACTGAGCCACGGACCGGGATGCGAACGCCTGGCTAATATAGGGTAAATATTGTATAACCGGTGTACACTTTTATTTAGTTTTGGCGTTTCAAGCAGCTTAGGTGACTATTTGTTGTACTGCGCTCGTGCAGTAAGCGTCGCCCGAGTTTCCACAGTCGCTCACGTCTAGCAATTGCATTTCGTAGACGGAAAAGCGTTCGCAGATGCGTAGTCGTGCTGCTGACCGCTGTGCTTGTTCACCCAGCGCAAAAAAGTGCTTCCCGCGCCCTAGTTTTACGCTGTACGGTAAAAATAATAGTTGATTTTATTTCCTTAGTACCTATATTGACTTCGCTGACTCTTCTCCCGCCTTCAAGAGGCCTTATATTTTCTTACTGGCGTACCAGTCAGCGAAGCGTCGCATGTGCGCTTGTGCAGCGCTTGTGTGAAGCGACCTTGACTGGAGCTAGATACAGTGTACAAACAAACCAAGTAAAGAAAGGCACATTCTTCCATTCACAAACGTGTCCTGGCTTCGTTTCAACTAAGCGAACGAATTGCGACCAAGCAATTTTTTTTAACCTCCTGGACTGCGACGACCCGCCGGCGGCCGGCGGACGAAACGCTGGGCCGACTGACTCTGTTGGCCGGGGAGCCGGGGAGCCGTGCAGTAGCGCCGCAGCCAATTGCCAGCTCATCCCTCCTGACGTCACACGAAAACGCCGCAGAAAATGGGCGAGCGTAAAGAGAGGAGGACAGCATTTTCGAATTAGTTTTTCTACTAAATAAAATCGCGTAAACGCGGTCTAGAGTGGTCGAAACATGGCCTGGGGACTCCGGACTACAATTTGCGCTAGTAATCCGCAATGTTTACATATCACTTCAGTGTCCCTTTAAAATTACACAAGAAGATAAAAATGAATTTATATTTGTGCAAAAGCTATCTTTCCTTTTTCCTTTTTTTTTTGTGCAAGCAGAAGTTTTTGATGTGCACTCCCCATCCCGTTTCCCCAAGCCTTGTAGGTGTCAGAAACGCTACTTGAACCTTACTGTGTAATGTGCACTCCCCATCCCGTTTCACTAAGCCTTGTAGGTGTCAGAAACGCTACTTTAACCTTAGTGTGTATTACAATATGCTTTGACGTTATGTAAAATGCCTTAGGCACAGGTTAGGACTCAATTCTGGACGGCACGGAGGGGAAAGAAACTCTACAACTGCTAAAGTCCCCATGACATACGATCACAGGCTTTGTGGGCTCCTCAAATGACTTCACTGCAAGCCCTCGGGAGCCAAAAAGTGACAGCAGCCAAATGCCGCTACAGTCAAACCCCGCGAAAACAAAATCTCACGATTACAGAATCCCAGCGGCAATGAAATATTTCCGGATCCCCGGCAAACATCCATAGAAGCCCATGTATTTTGTATGTCTTGGCCACAAAATGTTCTTGGACAGCGATTCCGCATTAACGAAATTCACTGGAAGTCCAGTCACCGTGTTGTCTACCCATTTGAAGCTAACCACAGCATACAAAAATCGCTGAAACGCATTTTTTGCGAACTCAAATGGCATAAACTTCTGCTACAGCGCACTTGCATGGCCGTCGCCATATTTGTTTACAGAAAAAATTGGCACAGCTTGCACTCCTGGTGTAAGGCTGGAGAAAAAGCAGACCCCTCCCCCTTCGTCGAAGGCCTGGCTACCTCGCACGGATTTTCGAGAACTTGCTGCCGAAAGTTCTCCACGACTGAGAGGCCCGTATCATTTTTTATGCAACCTTTCACATCTCTCCCAAAGCGTTAGCACGTGCCAGAACCCGCGGAAACCGGCTTTGCAAATTTGCCGCCTGCGCTTCCCTCTTCAGGTGTGAACGCGCGTGAACTGGCGAGTAGAAGAGCACGCGAGAAATCACACAATGAATGCTGGGCAGGTTGTTCTCGAAGGTCGAGCTGGCTGACGCTGGTGCTCCTACGCTCACGTACGCTCGGTGCTTTTTTTTTTTTTTTTGTGAATGCAGATGGACCAGGCTCAAGCCTAAACAGCTCTGCTGTTAGAAGACTGTGCAGCAGGTAGCCATGGAAGCAGCGTCGCAGTGACACCACCAGGGAGCGACACAACTTAGTCTCCGCCCCCCTGAATTGTGAGCTCATGGAAGGTCAGGGTGACTCGCGGCATGGCTTGGGCTAGGCACGTTGGCTACCACTCAACCGCATGCATGCATTTGTGCATGCGGCAATTGGCATGTTTGTTCCCAATAAGATGCCTCTGCCAGCCCGAAAGTGGCCCGAAAGTAGAAGTTTTTATCGCAACGAGATAAGGCAGTCATCATTGCCCAAGCAAGTGGCCCAAGTGGAGGAGGAAGGGAGGATAGCACCAACGAGTTTGGAACCGCCTGCAGCTCACTCCACTATTTTGAAAAGCAAGGACGCCACCCTTTAATGGCCCACGTGCACAACACCACAAAAAACAGTCACGGCTGTGGCCTTTCCAGACGTCACCAAAGCAGTGACGATCATTTGGTTTTGTGAACGGCATTTGGACTAACGAGGTGCCGCTGTCTAGCAAGGTTTGTCAACAGAAGCAGCTGAACTTTGCCGGCATGCTCGGGCATGCTCGGTGCCCTGGACCAAGAAAAAAAACGTGCAGGGAAGGCAAACCCACAGGATGTTTTGGATGCGTCGGCAGGATTTGGTCATTCTTAGGCACGCACGATGACGACTGGCAAAGAACCAGTTCTTGTAAATTGAGAGCTGAGCTGTGAAGCTGCTGCAAGGCAGAGCTCGCAGTGTAATGCAGTGTAGACCATTTATAACGTAACCACTTATAGTGCGGGATGGGATATAACGTTGGTTTCTGTGACCACCAGTTTGCCTCTCGTAGAACTCGATGCATAAGCGTACCACTTAAAATGAGGTTGGCTGAAGCACAATATTGTTTATAGTGCGGTTTTTTGGCAAGCCTGCTGATCGACCTGGGGTATCATTTTATGATCACAAGGGGGGGGGGGGGGGGGGACAGCCATTCGACCCAGTGCGCTCTCTGCTCTCCCCTAACTTCGACACACGCAAGAAAGGCACCCTTTAGTTCACATTCCGTTTGTACTCATGCAATAACCAAAATATTCCTCTTACTGGCCTAATGACAGCCATTACGTGTTTACAGGAAGGTTTTTCTATTATGGAGGACTCCTTTAATTTTAAGAGACCATGTTCCAATTACTTTTCATGGCCCCTGTATAAAAATGTCATTGACTCTGGTGGGCAACGTTATGCCAGCAAGTAAAGGGCACAGAATGTCAGCTAATGCGTCGGCAAATAATCTCGGCAAACAAGGAGCACCGCACCATCAGCGAAGCCCACGCCTAGCCCGAATGTTAGTTACCACCCACTCGCATTTTTCTTTCATTTTTCTTTCTTTTTTTTTTTTTTTTGGTGTTGCTGTGGGATACTGTCAAATCATTACCCTTGCAGAATCGCTACGGACAAGTGAGGGCTTACGCCAGCAGCTGATATGCAATTCAGGCAATGTCTTGGCCATACGTTGTAACTGGAAGGCAAGTGAGCTCCTTCACACAGCAGTTGCAAAGATGCGTGGTGCTGTTGTTACAAATAAAAAATAAGAAATCTTTCACTGGACAGAGAACTTCGTTGAAGCAGACTTCGTTGCAGAGGCCCTTTATAAGAAGGCTGTGTCCAGAGTGCCGTGCAACGGCAGCAAAAGCGCTCGCCTAAAGCGACATGTACCAGTATTTCACAAGACAAATGCTGCGGCCGGCATTACTTTGCTCTCTCTAATGCAATGTAACACGTCCTAACAACCTGAGGAACAGAAAGGAAGCAAGAGTTCGGATCGGATCGAACCGCACACCACAGTATCAGGAGGCCAAGACACAACTTCTATCCCACAATAGCTCTGCCCCGTTCCAGTCTGGCCGAAAAATACAAATGCTGCGCTCTAGACACTGCATTCCGAGAACCAAGCTAGCGCCACCGATGCACCCCCGCCCTTCCTCCCAGCACAACGATACCTGCGGCGGTGATCGTGCCCGTCTCCGCGGCAGCGGGTTTCTTGGTGGCGGCAGCGCCCCAACCTTGTGCGGCGGCGGTCGCATCGCCCCCGCCACCACCAGTGTCACCCCGGGTAGTGCGACCCGCACCTGCTGGAGCCGCCGCAGGTGCGCTCCGAGACCAGCTGCTGTCGAGCTGGCGCCAGCCGGTGGTGCTGCTGTTCTCCACCGGTGGCACCGGAGCCGGCGGCCGGGGGACCGGCTCCTGCTGCTGCTGCGGCTGCATCCTGGCCCCCGGCGGTGGCTCTTCGTTGCTGAGGCCGCCGCTGCTGATGCTGCTGCTGCTGCTGCTCCGCTGTGAGGGCTTGAGGAAGCGCGGAGGCTTCTCGAAGGACGAGGAGCGCTGGAAGCCACCCGCAAAGGAACTGAAGCTGCCACTGGCAGGTGGCTGCACAAGGCGGGAAAGACGCGGGAAGGACGCAGACTGCCATCACTTGGGGCAACTGAGAGGAGCCAGAGTAGCGAGTTTTGCACAAGCAAGGCACGCTTTCAACCGGTTCTATCGTCCCGGAACACAATTACAACATCCTGTAACTTGGGTAACCGTACCATGCTTCGTCCTGTTGCTTTCAACGTTAAATCCCCCCACAGGCACCAGTTATACCGTTCAGTCTTGACTGTTTCCGCAACCACCCAGTGCCCCAACGTGTTGCAGGAATGCAGCATGCACTTTTGATGCATCCACTGTTGTATCTCCAAAGGCTCGCAAGACCTGCTGTCAGACACGAGAATAACTCGTGGCCTAGTAACGTTGAAACGACTCTAAATGTTCACTGAACGGGCCCCAATTATAGATCACAAACTGCGCTTCACTCTCCAGGGTTAGCTGCTGCACTATGAACTCTCTCTGTCAAACCGCATAACTTTTCATAATCTGGCGCCCCATCTAGGGCATCCGCACGCAATAATGTCCGTTTTTGTAACTTGAGCAAATAAAATTTAATTGACAGGAGGTCAGCTGTCTGAGGCAGCAAATGAACGGGGTCTACATTGCAGCCGCTTTCGGGCCACGAAAGCCCAACCAGGATGACCATTTCAGCGTGCTTACGCAGAGAGTCCAATCATGCCTAGAATCAACAGGTTGCTTGATTTCACCATTTTTTTTTTCCGTCTGTCCGTGCAATTGATAGAGAACGATGGTAAAAGAGGAGGCTGGTCAACCAAAGGTAACGACTGCACTGATATAAGGATACCAGATGGCCGCGCCCAGGGGGGGAGCTGCTACAGAGATACCACATTCAAAATCACCGTTTTCTTTGTTGTTCAATGCTGCAGATAAAGTTGCGACACTTAAGTGTTAAGTCTCGACACTTAATTGCTTACGTGTTGCGACACCCTTGGCACCTTGTGACAATGTATGGCACAGAAACTCAGCAAATGTGTGCCCACCACTTTTAAAAGATGCCCCAATACGGGGCTTAAAAAAAATCTTCGGGTTCTTTTGCGAAGTTCACAGAAGTCGTAAAACGAAACCGCCTGCCACAACAGTGATGCGATGTCGGGGCCCTACCTTCCTCGCCACCTTGGCGGCGCCCACGCTGCTCCTGAGCGCGGGCCCCCTTCTGGGCCAGCCGAAGGCGGAAGAGGAGGAGCCGTGCTGCTGCTGCTGCGGGGCAGAGTACGTGGGATGGAGGCGGCCCCTGTGACGCAGCAGCGCGCTGGGCAGGCGGGTTGGTAATCTGGTACCCCGGACGCCGTCTTCTCTGCCAAACAGGCCCAAGGGGGGGTGCCCAATGGGGGGAAGAGCTCAGGCTGCTTGGGACGCGCAAACACTGCAGTTTCCCAGCCACCAAATTCTGAACATTTCACCATCGATGCTTCTTATGCTTCTTCTTTCAACACCCTTGCATTGGGCCCCGCGGCGAGCTTCGTGTGCTGAACCCAGGTCAACTGACTTGTACTAACCAGGTTTTGGAGCCATGACGAGTATTCGTCCTTCCCTGCTCTCCCCCTGGCCCAAACATGAAGGGGAGAGTGACGTACAGTTTTAGCGATTATCAACAGCAGCAGCTCACAGCAAACGGAAGAGCACAAGGTGGGATCGGTCAGCTAAACTCCGGCAGTAAGTTCTGTACCTTTTACGGGCGAGGAGGAGATTGGAAGCTCAGACAGGTCACCAGAAGTGCATCTTGTTCGTTTTGCGCTTCTAATGAAGGGACTTTAGCCGCTTCCTACCAGGGATATTTCCAGCAGAATCACGGGTGTTCACCGTTGCAGGTTATTGATTTTGCTTAATGCGCACCAGTGCTTTTCGAAAACGAAACTGAAAGCCTGACTGAATAGCGAGGAAAGCACCCTGCCTTTCAGTGTATAAAAGCTGTAGCCTGTGTTTTTTAAATTGTGCCAGCTCATGGAAAGCTTTGATTTACATTTATTTCACAGGCTCAACTACTTAGGAACTGTTTATTTCAGGAAAAAAAACCTATAGCAGGGGTGGAACAGGGTCCATGGGTTTGGGAGCAGTCCTGGGAGCAGGCAAAAGTGCCTTTTGTACCAAATTTAGAGCAGCCCAAAAATGCCATTTGGAGCAGATGTAACACCATTTCACAGCATTACGGTGCTTCCCCAATCTCCCTACATGCCGCTGTGAAAGTCCCCTGCCAAGTATTCCTTTTATCTGTCTACTACCTCAGATGTTCTACCAAGCACTAGAACCTACTCTGAACTAAGAATGCAGTTCTTGTACTATATCCAGAGGTTTACAAAATGCAGAGTTATCTACCTTCAGCCCCAGCGAGTGCGCCACGTTATTATAGTTCGAAGATCAGACCTCACACGCAGAGTCGAAAGAGATCGGATAACAGGACTTGCTTCATGACCGGTAAAAGACAGTGGTTATGTGTACCCATGGTGGCATTCCGCAAAACAAGGCGTTTGCTTGCATTTTTTCTATCAAACAGCGGTTTCAGTGCGTGCAAAGCTGAACACAGCTTTGTCTTTGTCAGAGGGTTGCGAGAGCGGACGAAATTATGCCGCGGACTACGTGACTAGAGCGTGCCAGAAGGCACAATTAATGTTGGACAATGCTCTACCTGACAAAGCTAACCCCAAAGTTGAATTGAATTGAATGGAAATTTATTTCCTCTTTTCCGAATACGGAAAAATGGAGGGAAGGCAAAAGGCCACCAGCCTTCCCTCCGTTTTACAGGGAGTTCATTTCAAGTTTCAAATTTTTTCCAATTGAAGTTCACAGGCGAAAATGTCCCCGGCAGCAAAGCTAGGATCGCCAAAAATGGCCGAATAAATTGGTGTTCCCCTCCAATAAAAAACAACCTGCCACGCGGATATTATTTTATCTGTTTTCAATGAGACAAACATTTTGGCGAAAATGTTCCCGGCAGCAAAGCTAGGATCGCCAAAAATGGCCGACTAAATTGGTGTTCCCTTCAATAAAATACAGCCTGCCACGCGGATATTATTCTAGCCTGCCACGCGGATATTATTCTATCTGTTTGCAATGAGACAAACATTTTACTTCTGGCCATTTTGCATTGATTGTGGCACAGCGGCCGACACCAGCAAACACAACCGTGCAAATGCAACACAGCAACTGGTCAGTCAGACTACTGCGTTCCCAACAACAGAGACAAAAATAGAAGCAGCAAACATAAAGGATGTTGTAATTTTTAGAACAATGATGGACTACTGCCCTCTGGGTTCCCCAAAATTACTGCATTTTGAAGCACTGAACAGCTGAAGACTGAACTGTGTTTATATCTCGCACATTATTTGTTGTGCTCGAACAAACTTGCTGAATGGTGCATATTTGTCCAGTTAAAAGCGCCACTTTCACCTTTTTAAAGTTAATTTTCACTAGCCCTACTTTGTGTAAGGTTGCAGTGCAGTTTGTTAGAGAAATTGTTGGGTCAATGGCAGAAGCTCGGATCCCGACACAGCCAAGGTTCCCCCACAAAGTTGATGTTTTTTTTTTTGCCTCAACACCCAAAAGTCAAGCGGTGCATATTAACGATATTCTCCCACTTGATTGTATGAGGGTTACTACGAATAATGCCAGGTTTAATGAGGGTTCTTTTAGCCCTTGCTGGAATTCTGTCACCCCAGCCATGTGTAAAAACGAGGAAAAAAAAAAAAAAAAAAAAAAACTTCCCGTTTGCTTCCGGCACTCAACAAGCAGTCACATCCAATGCACTCAAAGAAAACCCCACCGCATGCCATACCACTTCAGCCCAAATTTATTTTCCCCTCTGTAGAACAGGCAATTTGAAAGGGAAGAGAACTGCCAATACTTACGAAACACACGGTAGACTGCATAGTGGAAAAAATAGAGCAGAAATGAGCAAAGCACACACTCCCCTCCATTCAACCAGAAAATGTGACAGATAAACAAGTGTCGATTTCCCAGTCAGTTATTATAAAGCTTTTCATTTTGCTATGCGCAGGCACAGCTCGGCGTGCGCAACTATTCTTTCCATCTTGACTGCTTGACTGACTTCAGTTAAAAAAATTCTGCAGTTAAAAAACAAATGACAGCGTATCTGCTTTCTTCGCAAGTGTCGACAAAAGACGATAGTCTGTTGACATTTGCCAAGTAAATGGCTCCCCTCGCTTTCCCGCTCTCCCCTCGCTTTCCCGCTCACCTCTCATGTTGTCCCTCTTGCGTCGCGCTCCTCCCAAGGTAAACATGGCAAAGGTTTGCTCAAGTAAGTGTACATTTACCGCGTTCCACTGTTCCAGGCCGGGTGGCTCGATGCCAGCACTGCCGTACGGCGGAGACACGCGTGAATCGAGGCGTCCTACTTCAATATTTATAGAACCGTGTTGCCCTAGTCCACGTGCGATCCAAAAAGCGTGAAACATATCTAGTGGAACCATTCGCTACTGTTGCCGCTTGAATTTCTAAAATGCCACCAGAAGCTATAGTGGCGCAGGCGACTGAATTTTTTTTTTTTTTTTTTTCGTTTTGCACAAATCAAGCATCTATGAATTTTTTAATAAAGGAACTCTGTAACTATTTCTTGTGTACTAATTTTGTCTTATATTTGCGTAATGTCTCGTTCTTATTCAACAATGTTGACAAGTATGAACATATAAACCAGACTTGGACTTTTAGATTTCGCTGCGAGTATATAAGACTATTGCGCAGACTTCGTTTCACTTTGGCCTGGTGGCAGAATTCAGTCACAGACAGACCAAAATTTCTGGTTTCAAGTAGCCCAGGAAAGATAAAACAGATGAACAGTATGTACATTAAATTAGTTTGAACGGTAATCCAAAAAAATGTCCATGGTTTTCCAGATAATTGTGACTCGAGAGAAAAGAATTGACAGGCAATCAAATCATTTAAACAGGTCTCTGCTGGCAGTGGGGTTCCAATTGTGCAACCAATTTGCGATGACACACTGAATGTTTGCCAGCAGCAAATTGTTGACAAACAAAACTCATAGGTGGGCAAAAAAAAAAAAAAAAAAAGCGCAACTCACCGTCCGAGGCTGATGGCGGTGTCTTGTAGGTGGAGGAGTACTTGGTGAGAATACGGTTCGGCCGGTACCCGGACTGGTGGTGCATCACCGGCCGCCGGTACGTTGTTCGCTCAGCCACACCACAAAACGCAAAGTGAGCCCCAAGCAACAACACGAGAGGAGGCCACCTCCGACAACCCAGTGCTTGCTTCAAATGACAACCTCCACAGAGGTCCCAAGTGTAACTGAGCGGCCTATCCAGCCTCAAAAACAAGAGAAATGGGACGGCTACTTCCAAGGCAAGCCCACGTGTAACACCCTTTCACGAGACGCTGTGAGCTCATCTGTTAACAACTCGTTCCCTTTAAAATTTCAAAGCCGGCAGTCTACTCAACTGGCTAAAGCCGGTGATTCAATAGCCTCGAGAGCATCAGTTTTTTTTTCTTTTCCCTTGAGCAGTGGGAGTGTGTGCTGTGAAGATGCCAGCTCAAAGAGTGGAAGGCACTGATCTCTTGGGCGAGGGTGGCAGCCGCAGCAACAGTGCCTACCAAAATAGGATGGCCACCCACTGCCCATTGCTTTATATCCCCTACCCCTTTCCTATTGTCCCAACAAATCTACTCCCTCCCTCCCTTCCTTCCTCCTGGGGTGCATTTGATAGATGGCGCTATGCAGGTTGGCTTGGACCTGTAATGGGGCATATTGATCTAAATACAAGAGGGATTCAGATTTTGGGGGTTTAATGTGCCAAAACTGCACCCAAGGCTATGAGGCGTGTCATAGTGGAGGGCTCTGGATTAACTTTGACCATCCAGGAATGTTTAACAAGCGCTGAAATCCCAACGAATGGGCGCTTCCACTTTTCGCCTTCATCTGAAATGAAGCCACCGCAGCCGGGATCGAACCCTCGACCTTTGGGCTCAGCAGCCCAACGCCTCAGCCACCGCGGTGGGTTCAATACAAGATGGACACGCTAGTCCGCTACACTGGAGTGTATGTGTTGTTAAAGAAAAGCATCTAAGTCGTCCAAGAAGAATCAAGAGTCGTGGCTCGACGACGGGATTGTTAAGCACCGTAGTCGGCAGTGACTTTGCATGCACGCCTGTGCTGGTGCAGAGTCACCTTTCGACGACGGTGAGCACAAAAAGAGTGAACAAGTGCTGGTGTAGCCCCTATAAATTTGGCTAGTATGCCATCTAGTTTTGCATAACAACGGTGTGTCATCGCAGCGACGAAAGCGCGCGCGAAAACCGGCCCGCCCACTCTGAATTTCTGCAGAATTTTTACTAGCAAAAAATTAGCGGCGTCTGCTTGCTTGCTGCTTTTAGCTGTGGTCGCCAGCTCTCAACAATGAGCACATGATAAGAGGCGGGCATGGTACTGTTCAGAGTTTTAAAATTTTGAAGGAAAAAAAAAAACGAAAATGGGTGAGAAGAAATAACATCAGGAGAAGCTATCAAAGCAATTTAGCCTTCAGAAAAATGTCTCAGTAGTGAAAAGGGCCGAAACACAGGAGGCGCTGCACACAGTCCGAGGCTTTCATCACGAAAAGGGCCCTGCTGCAGGCCTCTTGACGGCAGGCTAGTCAAATTTCTAGGGACTACAGCCCGGCAAATGAAATGCAAGTGATGCTTGCTTCCACAGAGGAACCAACCTATTAATGTGCGAAGGCATGCAAAGCCGATATCTTTAGATTATGGACATCGCTAACAACAGCACAAACAACAAAAAAAGAGTGAACAACTCAATCAGACAGTGTGACTTGCAGAGGCACTTATACCAGGTTCCACTTCTGAATACACACCCGTTTTACGCAGAAATTTAACTGTAGGCACTCAACAAAACGAAACAAAACATTCTTTTGAAGGATGCGATTTAGAGCAGTAGCCAGCAGGAGCGAGCCCCAATTTGTAAGACACCAGTAGATTCCTTAAGGAGCCATGAAAAAAATACAACTTCGTGTAATTCCTTACAGCAGCCACGAAAGATGTTTTTTTAACAATAAAAACTTTTAAATTTTGATGACTCTTATGAGCATTAGAATGACTGAACAATAAAACATGATCCATTAACTGGTGGTTATGCGGTCCAAATGGAACTAGAGGCCCCATACACACGCTTGCTCCAGCAAGACCGCCAAACGCATCTAAACACGGCCAGCATACCCCACACATTTTGTCTCCACTGTGTCACGTGGTTATTTTACTAGGGTCTTCAGAAACTGTATTCTTAAAGCAGCACCCACAAAGACTGCCATGTCCTGATTATTTTAAACAAACAACACACATTAAGGGAAACCGACGAAGCAGCGACGACTCCCCAGCCACTTTGTGGCAATTTCTCTAGGACGTCACAGAATCTTGCTCAGCACAATTAGGAGCCGCCGACAGCTGGCAGTACAAATATTCACAGGTTTACAGACCATCCTGATGCAATCAGAACAAACCCACCCAATGCAGTTTCTCCAGCATTAGGAACTACTGGGCTTACCCCATTCTAACACGCCCCCGATTCTAACGTGCACCCGATTTTCCTGGCCAAAAAAACCAAAAAACTTGCACCTCTGATTCTAACGCTCACGGAACTTTGTGACCCAGAACAAATGCGAGAGAAACGGGCAATTTATTTCCCGAAGTAATCTCTCATCTTACTCCTCGTCGCTCTCCAGAGAGCTCCTTGTCGCTTTCCGCAGACTACATCTCGTCCTCGGTGCCGCCAAGCGCGTTCGCGATGCCACACTACTGAACAAACGTTCAATCATGGTCGATGGGATCGTGGCCCACACCTCGCACGCCCATCCCGCGAGCTTCTCCAGAGGGGCCCGCTTCAACCGACCGCTCTTTTGAACACATGGGAGCTGCTCGTAAGCCACTCATAAAAGCGACGCACCTTTGTTGCTGCTGCTGCCATTGCTGTAATCAAGCGCGCAAGTGGAACAGTTTGATCATTTGTGTGAACGCCGATAGAAAAGCCTAGGTTTCCTGCGTGCGAAACATGGATGGTCCGAAAAGTCGTTAATAAAAATGGCTAAAAGCTCTGGCGTCATCTTGAGATGGCGATGACGATGGGTGGGACAAAATTTCCGCTGTTTCGGCAGTTTCGGTTTCGTGCCCGATTTTAATGCGCATGCGAGTTTTCTGCCTATTTTTTTGCAAAAAAAGTGCGCGTTAAAATCGGGTAAGTACGGTAACTGGACAACTGGCCAGCTACAGCTCCACTGAGGCACAGATGTTTCCTGGTATGTATTACATATGTATGTATTGAAGTTTGTATGTATTGTATGTATGTATTGAAGTTTTAAAGACTGCTCCCATGATTTCGTTGCTCTAAAAAAAATAGTGCTGCGTGTTTTTCGGGGGTATTGCAAAAGCTAAACGTTGCAGCGGCCGGTATGCCTGTCACAGACAGACAGACTGTACACAGTCAATGTTCCAGTCGACCTCGCGCTATTTATAAAAACAGAAAAACGTAAGAAAGAGCATACGATTTCACTCTCTCTGCTCCGGCGCGTTTCATTACATAGCTATGCAAGAAAAACAGGTCAAAAAGAATTGGCTGCTGGCTAGTTGGCTCATGACTGCCAAAGATAAGACCTCCGCCTGTCCCATCTCCCTCATCTTCGTTTCTTTACGAGCCAAGTCAAGCCAATTACGAAGCAAGTAGAAACCTACTCTTCTCACCATAATGCACAGCTGCAACGCCGGCTTCCTCTCTAGCACGTTTCTGCGAGGAACTCTACGCCTGACGAGGCCCACTCACCATTGGCTTGGGCTTGGTGGACTTCTGGCCGCGGACCATTTGGGCCACGTGCGCGGTGGACTCCGTCACCACCACGTGCACCAGCACCTCGCCATCATAGCCCCTGCAAACGGACACCGCCATCGAGACACACAAGTGTTCGCACCAAAGATGCCGACCTTCCCTTCCTCGACTGTGCTCCGACTCATTCTCACCACAGGTGGAACCACACCTCGCGCCAAGCAGAGTTCTTCCACGAAGCTCCCCCCCCCCCTCAAGAATACAGGCGGTGCAAGCACAACTGCTTCGTTGAAGCTGGACGGCCGCCCAGGGTACACAAACAATTTTGCTCAACAGCACAACCTAGCAAAATAAAGCTTGCTTTTCAAATTAGGAAACATTAAATTAGTGAGTGTCTACCAATGTTTCCACGGTTTTTTCCTCTTGTGATTTACGGCAGCAGCCACAAGCACTCGTGTACCGCTACAACTTTGTGTCGACAGATGGCAGGCTTGTGAACTTGCACCATGCCTGCCCCGTAGCGGAGGAGGAGCCAACCACAGACCTGTTTTTGATACACGGGGCCCACGGGGAGTTTCACGGTTGGAATAACTGAGTAACTCTGGCGCTCCAAACAAGAGGGCAGAAGGGGACCAAACACAGAGAAAAAAGACATCACCTTTTGGCACCTGGCAGGGCAAAGCACCAAAATTTAAACCCACAGACATTCACAGAACAACTAACATCCCCACGCGCAGCACATGCAGGGAAACTTGAGGGGCCGACCCAAGAGTTGGCTGGTGCCCCGACCACTTGCCCAAAGAACACAAGCGCATGCCTCGATCGCACATGCCAGGCACGAGATCCAGACAATCGTCTTTTGCCCCCTTCAATTAAGTTGACACCTCAGCCAGCAGGGCCAGCACTGACCTGGCCAGGCGCACAGTGTCCGGTATGCTTTCCAGGTACTCCTCCATGGTGTTGAAGCCAAACTGGCGGTAGGGGATGCGGTTCCCCGTGAGCATCCGGTACTCGCCTGCACACAGAGCAAGAGGTGCAACCCCGTCACCAAGGATGGCCTGGACGTTGTACCGGTGTGAAAGTACATTTCCGACAGGCTATCAGAACAAGTCAAGCAGCACAACACCGTATGCTTTGCAAAAAAACTGAGGAAAAGTTGGCATTGGGATTGTCAACATGGCATGTACCACGGGAATCGTGAATCGACCAATCGGTACACTGATAAAAAAAAAGTGAATAGAAATTAGTACTATAAGCAATTTTGCAAGCTGCACTGTTCTGCTGGAAGACACCAAGTTAAAGGCAAAAACAACTATTAGAGCTCCGCAACCTGCAACCAAAACAACCAATTGTGTATTCTTTTCAGCAGGCCAAATACAAAGCTAGGTAATCAAAATGCACAGTCCTGCAATCCATCACTACCGATTCCTTCGTTCATAAACCTCACATCTTGTGGATTATGGGCCAACAGTGGCACAAGCACAAAAACACACAAGTTTCCCCTCAGTGTTCCTTCAGGTGGCCACCATGGACTGCTACTTTTTCCATTTACCGCCGGAGTACGCCAGTGTCCAAACATACACGAGCCACCACCTCCAGGAGAAAGAATTTTGGAGACAAGAAGAAGCTGCTTCGACACATGGGTTTGACATGCTACGGGCTCCTCGGCATTTCAATATTCAGCTACAAAACGTGCCCCTTGGCGCAAAGTAAGAGAGAGAAGCAGGATTCTTATTTCCCTACCTCCTTTTTTTTTTTTTGCGGCACAAAGCGAGGCATCATAAAACAATACAGACTAGGCAGCCAATGCAAGAACCACCCACCGAAAGATGTTGCACCCCTGGCAGAACACAGACCAAAAAGTTGAGTGTTGAGAGGTTTGTCCCCCCAAATCCACCGTCCAACATTTTCGACCTCGCAAACACCACAAAAGCAGAAACTTGCCCATGTTTTAATAAAAATCCCTTGAACCTGCCCGGATCTAAAGAACAGCCACAACCACCAGCTTTACACCGGCCACAACTTATCGAACGATCGTAGTCAATACAGTTAAACCTGGACGTAACGAAGTTGAAAAAAAAAGTTTGCAATTTTTCGTTACATGGAGGCTTCGAGCTAAGGCTCGCGTGAATGAAGCAGAAACAAAACAAGAATGCTAAGCATCAGTGAAGGGGAACTCGCCACTCGAGGATTTATTTCACAGTAAAAAAAACTGCGTGATTTGCACCTGTTGCTTTCGCACGAGCGTAAGCACTACACAGTGCTCCAATGAAGCGAGGTCACTTGGCCCCGTATACACGAACGCAACTCAGGTATCCCGTTTTCCTTTTGACACTTCGGTTTTCTTGAAACGCATTTGTAAACGAACTTAAGGTCAAAGGGCGCCTTTTGCCATCTTGATGCTCTTTTTCCCGCTGAAAATTGTTGAGAGGGTGGTAGCTGGGATACTTTACCGGGCGGCAACGGCATTTAAAAATGTGAGCTTGTCTTGAAAAGAGGACACTTCGTTTTTTAACAGCAGAACTCATCACCGCCAAAACCGACACCACAAATGGCAGTAAAGGCGCGCAACTGCATGCCCAAAGGAAGGCCTAGCACCTCAAAACTCAAGTCTCGAACCGACAGTTTGCAGTACGGGCAAAATAGAAATGAAGTGTAGCAAAACCTTAAGTTGGTGCAACATTAGCCACAGGATGGCGCTAGCCACTCCTTTCATCGTTATCATCGTGACAAATTTCGATTTTGACGATTCTATATGTTTTCGTAGCTACTGGCTCCTTAAAGTAGGGCTAGTACTCAGTAAACTAGTGCATTTTTCCGGCTGATTTTTCAGTAAAAGAGAAAAAAAAAAAACAATGACGGATCAACTTAGCGAGTTCGTTACTTCAAGGTTGCACGCCCGTACGCCTTCGTTATGTAGAGGTTGGAAACACATGGGCTTCTATGGTGTTGGCAATGGGGAATTGAAAAACTTCGTTGAATCCAGGAATTCGTTACACAGAAGTTTAACTGTAGATGGCTCGCACTGACGTCACCGTAGCTGCCATGCTTATGACCCACAAGCACGGCGAAAGGCTGCACACTTATCTGGTGCTCTATCTTTCGGAGCACTAAAAAGTCCTGATGACGTCATGAGCAAGCTATGTATTCTAATCATCCAACTTTTATTCCTACTAGGAGGCTACCAGGGCCGTACCCAGAGGGGGGTTTGGGGGTTCGAACCCCTCCCGAAATCTTTTCCAGGCACCACGTAAGCAATACTTACTGTTGCTTTCAGCAAAACTACCCCCTTCCCTAAATTCATAACCCCCCCTCCCCCCGAAAAAAATTTCTGGGTACGGCCCTGGAGACTACAAAGATACCCAAGCCACCAGTGGCAGATTTTCAGCAACAAGCAACCAACTTAATCACAAAATCTACATGCACACACTTTCTCCAATAGAAACAAATACTTCGTCTCAGTATAGATGTATGTGAAGGTTTGAAAAAATGTGCCTTTTCCATTTTTTTTTTCCAAATGTATGGCAAACTAAAATGTTGATAGTTGCCAACAGAAACATTTCGATCAGTGCTGCCCTTTGATACAAGAACCGCAATGTGAAAAAGTCTAGGAACGCGATACAATAGCTAGATGGTTCCGCTCGCATGTGCAGTGAGTGTTAACACACTGGACATACAACGTTGCTTGTGGTATCCCTCAAATATTTTTTTCTCTGCTGCTTCACCACCCCAATCAATGTTCGGATGCTAGCCTAAGAACATTTCCCACTACAGTACAACCTCATTACAAGAGACACTTGGTTAGAAGAGACATTCGAATGAAAGCGGTTTGGTTGGTTTTCGTATGTTCGCCATGTTAGCAACATTGCATACAAGAGACCTTGGTTACAAGAGACGTTTCTTGGGTCCCTTGAGTGCCTCTTTTAACGAGATTTTACTGTAACACACTTGCTTTTCCCACTGTGCCTTTACCACCCGCAAATAGAACGGTAAAGTCAAAAGGCTTCACACGATCCGGCAACCGCTCCACAGCACCCTTTCATACACTGCAAGCCTCTCCAGCCACAATAGGAAACAGTGCATGCAAGACGTCTGGACTGATGACATTAATGCACTTGCACCGGAACCTAGCGAGTATAATTGAAAACTTTATGATGGTTAACCCTTTGATAGCCAATGTTGCTCAAGAGCAACAACTCAAACAATTATTTTTCTCTCGCACTGCGGTTTTTTCGACATTTAACACCATCTGTTAACAGACAAAGTTTCCCGGGCCTTCAAAAATTAAGAAAGAGAGGGCAGCACGTACTTCTGTGTGCTAAAGAAAAAGCCTTGTTTATGCACATTAACTCGCATCGAGCCAGGGGACTCGATGGGCTAGTGACAGGTAAGAGAAATTGTGCAATTTCGTTGTTATTACAAATGATAGCAACACAAACTTTACATCAATGTCTTCACTTGAACCATAAATCATGCTGATCGAGGTAGCTTCCTTGCTTAACTGATATATGGGCAGCCAGTGCCCAGTGGTTTGCAGCGTCCGTATTAACGAAAAAATTTTTTTTCTTACTTCATATTTGTGATGCTGGAAGTTCTTTTATTAGATTATAAAAATGTTTTCACAATCCTAAGCAAAAAATTAAACTTTTGGGCATCAAAGGGTAACCACGGGAGTGCGTGCCACTCCGTACGTGCAGAGTGAGAGGCTGGGACACTCAGTTCATATATGTGGCAAACAGACTCCCCGGCGGGAAAAAAAAAAAAAAAAAATGGATTGCGCAATTGTCTGCAGTGGTAGTTTTGTCAAGGCATATGGAAACATCAGCACGTGAGGAGGATAGACCACTCATGGCCCAATCGGCCAGCAAAAAACAAACATTTGTAAATGTTTACTGTCTTTTGCTGCTACATAAAAAGCGCCTGATCAGCATGCGGCTTTCCTGCAATCGTTTCCAGATATCGTGACGTAACTACTGCAGCAGACAGCCATGTGATCAAGCGCTATCAGGGAGTGTGTCCACTAAACGTACAAACGGAGTGTGGCAGACCGTTGCTAGACCGCTCTGCACGTAGCGAGTGGCACGCGCTCCCGCGTTTACTCTCATAAAGCTTTGGACTGTACTTCACACCGGGTTACTTGACAGATTAGATCACAAACTTGTAGTGAAGGATGGTGATAAGGTTTGCCAGTGAAGACCTCCTAAATCGCTACACAGCTACCTTATTAGAAAAGAAACTAAACAGCATTCAGCTCCCCTTCCGTCAACTTGCCCTGAAAACACCTCTTTACGCACTTGTAAAAATACGAGGAAACAAAACGCAACAAAAGACTTGACGCAGCGCCCAGACGACGACTACACACAAGCAGCAAAACAAAAAAGCCCTTGTTTCGTGCATTCTATGTCTTAGATAGGGTGCTACAGTTACCATTCTTCAAAAGCAGGTTCTTATTCGGGAAATTCGAATTGAAAAACGTTAGGCAAGTTTGTTTCTGGCTAAACTAGACATAACAGCTATGCTGCACCATCTTTCCTATCAGTCTATGTCAGCTTTCTCGCCGCCACACTTACCTTACCCAACAGTTCCCCTTTCTTTCTAATTCGGGGGTTAGGGGAAGGTGCAGTGCCCGGATTGAAACCTAAACTACGCGCCTAAACTATGCACACTGCAAGCCACAAGGACGCCTACCTAGGACGCCATTCGCCAATCTCCCCGGCGTCTCGCCAGGCTACTGGGAAATTGACGATCGGCACAATTCAATCATTTTCGCAAGAACAATGTAGCCCGATTGAAGCGGTGCGCACGCGTAGTGCGCGTCGGTTGATGGGCGGACAAAGGCAAGGCCAGCTCCGAACGAGGCTGACTTTGGGTTTAAATCTACGTGCGGAGCCAAAACATACCGTCGAGTTTCCGCAGCGGGATGCCGTTCTTCTCGCTGGTCAAGATGGAACGCAAGATGGTCCCGACCTCGGCCAGCGATTCGGTCCCCATCTTGGCGGAGTCGGGGAGCGGCCGCAGAAAGAGCACTGCGAGAAATTGCAGCACTCGGCTAGAGGACGACGCACTGGGCACGACACTCCTTCAGAACACACGAAACACTTGGCGCACAATTACCGTACGGTGGGTAACCGCGCTCTCGAAGGCTTTTGCAGGAGCAGACGAAATAAGCAGCTTCCTACAGGTGTCGCTCTCCAACGGCTACGCAGGGAGGTAGAATGGAGCGGCAACCTGAAAGGCGTCCCAGCGAACGAACGCAATGTTTGAGAACGAGCCGCGCGCACGGCGGAGCAGCGTTCAATGACAGGCCGGTGTGGCCAGCTCGCCAGCACAAAAGCACGCAGCTGAACCTCCCCACATACCGCTCCTACCAACCCCCCCAAAATCTCGGTTGTTATAAAGTCTCCGGGAGTTCTGCGATACGAATTAACGGTTCACGCGGCGAGCCGAAGAGGACGCGCAAAAGGCGGGAAACACGGTCCTTTTGCCGACACGTTCTCCTTACCCTCCCAATGCCGATTCGCTTCCTCGTTCTAATCGTTCAACGCGCCCGAAGCGCCCACTTGCGTCCTAAAGTGGCATGCGATATCGAAGAAGATACACCGGCACTCAGGAAGAGAATTAACTCACGATTTTAGTAGTTCCCACTTTGCGTACCGTCCAAGCCCTTGGACATGCCACAGTTTAAAGGACCTGACAATACAATAAACAGCAATGGCTGCTGCCCACAGTTACTCTCGACCCAGAGCGCCGCCGGTGATTCGAAATCGAAACTGCGAGGTGGCCCGACGCGTGGGTGATACGCGAACGTGACACGCACATCTTTGTCGTTGCCCAAACCATCGCCTCCCAAACTTAACACCCATTATTAAGCCGCTAAAATTATAGTAGTTTTAAAAGGAAAGCCCGACGCTGCGAGTCATCTTCAGTTTGCCAGTCCTAAACAGTTTTGAATCCACGACACTGTCACAATGAAAAATATCTAGGAAAAAAATTCCCCCGCATTTCCCCGAGGGGGAGAATGTGAAAGTGCGAATGCACGGTTGTCGGCCCGCTTGCGGCGCTTGCGCTCGGCCCCCGCAGCCCACCGCCTTCTCTTCCATCTCTTCCATCGGGTTTGTAGTATCACGTGTACATCACGCAGTTATCAAGCCGCTATAACGCCGCTGAGTCGCCAACGCACGCCGCTGACGACGTAGTTTGAATGCGTTAAAGATATAAGGCGCGTTACTAACACTGATATCAGCGTCGCGTCCGTGGCTTAGTCGGTAGAGCGTCGCGCTGCGGCCGCAAAGTCCTCGGATCGAAACCTGGCGCCGGATGCTGTGTTTTTTTTTTATATATATAGAGAGGAGGACTGCGGACGCCGCCGACGCCGCCGCCGGCGGTGGATGGTTTGGGTCGCTTATAAAGTGCATTCGCACTTAAAAATCTCAAAGTTCTGGGTAGTCGAAAAACACAAATAGAGGATGTATACCTGTTAAATCCGGTTGAGTTGTGAGCAGGGATTTCGAGGAGGTGCGTCTGTTTTCGAGGGTGGCTCGAGAGTGAATCCGCTGCAGAGCAACCATTAGCTGATTTAGTGGAGGTCAATGAGTGCAACCAAGACATTACAAAAACTCTGGCACACATAACTGAACGTAGCAGCACTAAAAAGGGGAGAACAGTTGCCAGGAATGAATGCATCTTTCTTTATTTCTCGCTTATATTTTTTGCAGGTTTCAAGCAAATTTCATTTGCGCAGAAATTTAGGAACACCACGCAGCTTGGGGAGGGTAGAAAGGTATCAAGAATGCTGCCCTAAATGGAATGTTTTATTATCAAACTGCAGTAAATGATAAATCGGACATATTTAACTCAACGAAGACCGAAACTCTGCGCTAAACACGTGAATTACTTACCTCCTAATCTGCGCAGGCTCGCGTGATGGCATGTTAGCGATTTTACTTTTATTTTCTTATCATCATCACTAATATAACTGTTCGTTTCGAAAAAAAAAAAGCAGACGCTTTTCGCTATCACTGCTTGCACAGGCATACAGCTAAGGGCTGTACTTGCACCAACTTTATTTGGACTCTGTGACAAACGTTCCACAAACTTATTATGTCTCTGCTAGTAGTTAACAGGTACTTCATAACAGCAGTTGTCCTCACTAGATTCATCTGCAATCGCGCAACTTCGAGTCTTCAAAGAAGTCTTATCAAGGCGCAGCGTAATCCACACAAAATAAATAAATCGCAATAACTCCGAAGTAGGAGTTGTCGATTAGCTGCCTTCGCTAATATGCACAAACACATGCTGGGGAAAAAAAGCCCTACGGATTCTTTCAGCCCTGGAATTTTTGTTTCGTGCAAAAATTGTTTTGCTATGTTTTCCCATGGTTTAGCACTTACAAATAGGTTTACAAACAAAAAATTGAGCTGATAGTGAAAGTATTTGTTAATTTACAGGCACGACAATTGGTCGTTAGGCAATTAAAAATTTTCTTTCGAAGAGAAATGAATTTTTGTTTTCCGAAAAGCACAGGCACCCGAGCCCGTAGACAAAACACATAACGCTGGCAGTGCAATTATTTATAAACGTGGAGACATTTTGACAAACCAGGATTTCAGTTTCCTCAAACGTTGTAGCTTGTGTCCACTGTAGTAGTAGTATAAACGTTTCTTGGCCACAAATGGTAAAGGAGCGGAGGATGATCTCCTGCGTTGATCTTGAGGTGATCATCCCCTTTGGTTGGTGTCCCTAGTCCGGAATGCCATGGCCTGCCGCAGCACGAAGAGCCCTGTTCACCAGACCACGCTGGTTCTACAGGACCACGCTGGTCAGCACAGCCTCCCACTGCTCCGGTGATGGCGCCAGGACCTCCGGTAGTTCCTTGACGCCCTTACACTCCCACACCATGTGGTATAGGGTGTTGGGCGTTCCGCTGCAGAACTGGCATTCGAAGCTGTATAATGTGGGGTAAATCATATGCAATTGTGTGGCATGTGGGAAAGAATTTGTCTAAAGTCTTCGTAGTTGTGTTGATTCTTCTCTGGTGAGCTTTGGATGTGGAGGTGGGTATTTCCTTCTTGTAAGCCTGAGGTGTTCCAGATGTCTTTGCTTCGTTTGGCAATGGGATGGCTGTGTGGCATCCCGGGCAAGACGTGTGTTCCCGTCAAGGCAACTGCCCGGAGTGAAAGGTCTCGGGCTACGGCGTCGGCCGCTGCGTACCTTCTAGGGACTCGTGCCCCGGTGTCCACACGATGTATATGACTATTGGGTTTCGGCGTGCTTGGAAAGTCTTGGATAATATTCGAAGCGCCGTTTTAGAAATTCGTCCTTTTTGGTAATTCCTGCAGGCCGCTTGCGAGTCCGTGAGCACTGTGATTCGCTCTTTGGTTTCCGGCGCTGTGGTGACGGCAAGCGCAACCGCTGCCTCCTCCGCCGAGTCCGTGTCTCCCGTCTTGATTGTTGCCGATGATAGGTGGGAACTTTTGAAGTCTACAACGCTTATTGTATAGGCTCGTTTATTTATTTGGCTTGGATACACTGCCGCATCGACGTATCTTGAGTTTTGATCGTTTCTGTAGGATCCATGTGAAAGCACCAAATTCTTTTAACCCTTTGTTGGACAGCGGGACATATACGTCCCACTTTCTATTTCACGTTCTCAGCCCTGTTGCTCCGTGACAAACCTCGCGTCATTGCGTACGGGTCACTAATTACACGTAGCGACTACAGCAAAGCATTCCACATGCACTTTCGTAACGTTGCCGCTGAATGGAAGCACGCTGCAAGACAAGCAGAATTCTTTGGTTTTTCGTGTCCATTTTTTCAATTTCTTACCGCTTTTCTGAGCTACGACCAAGCAGGAAAAAAATTTCAAGCAAATATTGCCTTTCTTGCACTACAGTAACTACTTACAAACCACAAATAGCTATATTTTGCGAGTTGTGAGCGTGTATAGATAAATGAAATCAGTGCAATTCGCTTTGCAGCAGAGCGGGGGCTGTTCCTACCGCAGCAATGTTATTTTTGTATGAGGGTCAGGAGAAATATCTCCCCGCTGAAGAAGCACCTTCACTGGAAGAACTGCTCTGGAATACGTCGACACTTAGCATGTCTGCGCCCATGAATCAGAGCTTAACCTCCTTCCTGGTGGTGGCGCTAGTGCTCAACCAGCAAAAAGAAGTCCACGCTCACTACACATTGAAAGCATGCAATGTCCCACTGTGTGCGAGTTTAATCCAACCAATTCCCCAGAAGAGGTACCTGCGCCAAGTGGACAGCGGCACAAATGGGTCCCACTTCAGCAAAGTGAACCAACTGGACAGTGGTACATACGGGTCCCACTTTTTCTCGGCAATAAAACGCATCTTAGGTTTGAATTTGTTTGTTATAATACAGTGGTACATACGGGTCCCACTTTTCTCGGCAATAAAACGCATCTTAGGTTTTGAATTTGTTTTGTTATAATTAAGAAGCGATAAATAGCTAACCTAGAATGTTTTCAACATAACGTGCCAGAAAGACAACAGCTTCGAAAGACATATCTTAGCCAGAGAAAGGCGAGAAATATTGAACTTCCGAATCTCGCACATGTCTTCAGCAGCGATGTAATAGTGCAAATACACGGAACAGAGCTCTCCGCGTGTTAACAGCCTGTTAGCATTCAGGGGGTTTGGTCAGTGGCTGCCAATTGCGCAAATCCCTGCAACATCATAAGGATCCCACGAGGAAGTAACGGGCGAATTGCGCCCACTTCAGCTGTTCCACCCAATATACAGCTTGGCTGTTGGAAGTTCGTCAAAGTGTACATCATTGTTACTGGGTCAACTTGATGTTTGGAATGAACCAAACTTGTATTACGTCATCATAGCCCCTTCAACTCAAAAACTTTGTGACCATTAAATTTGAAGCCGGAAGCCTCGGATCTCTGTTTTATCACGAAACAGAGATCCTAGAGAGAGAAAAGCCACAAAGTTTAAGCAGGAAGTTCAACAGCTGATCAACAGAAAGTCCAACGAGGCTTTCACCTTCACAATCTTAAAAACTTCCAAACATTTGCCATGTTTTGTTAAGTTCTTTGATAGATGTCCACTTCTGTTTTTCCCAGGGCTTCCGACCCGATACCTCGCTGTGCCAAGGCAGGATAAACCGTATTTTCGCGCGTATAACCCGCACCAAAAATGCCAAAATTTCAGCGGCAAAGTAGGGGTGCAGATAATACGCGAGGTGTTTCCTTTAGTGCAGCTTCACGGCAATGTGTGTTGTGCCGTGAAGATGACCTTGTGTACAACAGCGAGGACTGCGGCTCAAGTGACTGCTCTAGCGGGAGCAGTGACACTGAGAGAATTGCGACTTTCGCCTAGCAGTCAGTGTATTCTACTTGCTAAATACACGCTTTTTATGTCTACATAGCATGTGGTGTGTTGCTTGAGCAGTAGCTTTGGTGCAGCCTTTCCTGTATCAAATGCGCGGGCAATATGTGAGGATTTTTTTTTTTCTTTTCCGGCGAGCTGAAGTGGGGGTGCGAGTTATATGCGCAACAATACGGTAGTGCAAGAGGGAGAAAAAACACCTCCTCTACAGGGCTCTATGATGGTGTGCACACAATCGTCGGCGAAGAGGCAAACGGCAGCCTCTAATCATTCGCAAGGGCATTGACAAATACAAACTGTGGCACAGACACAGGAGAGCCCCCATCTGTTGTGAAAGTAGAGCGCCCGAGTGGTGCCCACAACCTCGTGCTGTGCCTTGACAAATTGGAGCAGCCACTAATCCTCACTCCAGGCCGAAACACCTGACAGACCCCAAGACATTGTTTTCCTGTGGGTACAAGTCGCACACTTCCTGTGTACACCCAGCACCACCTACTGAAACAGTTTTTAACTGCTAAATGAACTCCACTGTTCAGCCTCAATGGCCTAGAGGGTAGAAAACCAATGCTTAGTAATGTTTTTTAAAGACCCACTACTTTTTTTTATTCTAAAATGTCCTCTGGGGTCAATTGTACGCATTCTTTTTGTAAACAAGGGTGGTTTGGTGTCTTTTAAATTGGCTTAGAGATTGTACACTTGATAGCAACACAATGTTCTGCACCACACCATAAGTGCCTGGCTTGTACCTATCTTAGAATGAAATATGTATCACCTTAGCTTACTGCCTTCCTTGAACCCCAATTGAAGTTTGTTTCACTGAATACCTGGCACTTCCCACTTCTGCAGATTCGTCATAGATAATTCGGCTGTACTTACTGAGCTCTTACACAGCAGTAGAGTGTATTGAATCATTGCCTTATAACAAATTCTTTCACCATCCACACACTTTGTTGCAACGAGGGTTTAACGCAGGTTTTTCACCTACTTGAGAAAAAAAAGGATGCTGTTTCGTGCATAGGCCACACCGCAAAAGGCGGTGCCTTTATTTCTAAAAAAAATGTGTAGTCGTCATACAAGTTTACATTGCATTCATCAGCATCAAGACACGCGACACTCTATCTTCAATTTAAAAGGAAAAGGAAATAAAATTGTTCCTCCAATCACCAAAACATGGCAATGGAAGAGGCAGCCAATGCGAGCTCTTTGCTTAGACATTGGAACACCGAAAGCTGCATTGGAGGCACTGATGCTAATGCCTTGCAAACTCTAGCTTGGCAACAAGAGCACGTTTCTTTCAACCCTGTCTTGCAATAAATTAGAACTTCTAACAGGTCCCTGCCAAAGTGGTCAAAATAGCATTTGACTGTTGTCACCAGGACACCTGCACCACACATCGGTGGGAAAAGTAAAAGAATGTCTCCCACAAGAGTGGCCCTTGCTGCCTTTCTAAAAGCCGTTCTACCCGGACTTAGCTAAAAAAAACTCCGCCACTATTTAAAACACAGGAAAGGGCCCTGGAAATGGCACACTGGCCCAATTAACCCACACAAACAGGTAAAAGCAGAAAAAGGGTAAAACATCCACGAGGATAAAACATCGCTACGTCTACTAATGTGCAGGTTTTTTCTAAAAGCACAAATGGCAGTCAGATGTCTCTGGTGTGGCTCAAGGCTTGTTGTTTAAGCGGCTCATGAGGAACGAGGACTGTGCCAGATGCCAGGCCGCCATGTTCAGCACCGCCATCCGAGCCTCTCCTTCACTGACACTCGTTCCACCACAGAGGTCAGGTGCAGAGGAGTGACCTGCAGGCCTGTGGACAGGGGGACGACATTTAGTATCTGCAACTTGCGCCGCCCTCACTACATCCTCAGTTATTAAAAGTCCCGGGCCATCTCCACTAACATGAAACCTGGGGAGGGGCGAAGCATGCAGTGTAAAAGTGCATTCTTGGCACCTTGGACTTTTTGCCAACTGGAGATGAAACCGTTGGGGGGTACAGGTATACAGCTTTGCCGTAACAGCCTCTTGCCTTTGAAGCACGAAGCTCTTTAGCGCAAGGCGCAAACGAGTGTCCCGGTGTTTTAGTACCGTGACAACATGAAACGACGATTACGATGACGACAGGAGCCGCCAACAGCCCCAGCCCCTAAGCGGCTTTGCCCCTAAAAAAAAATTGGCCACACATTTCCTGCCGTGCTCCAGATGTCATTGAAAGATAACTGTCTTCTGTCACCTTGACCATGTACTAACTGCCTGTCCACGCCCCCTCCCCCTCTTTTCTTCCCATATCACTCTTCATGCAATAAATGCAATGAAGTTTTGCTCAATTGAATTCATTTTTCTCGCGTTCACACCGCTCACGCACCATCTGTTTCTGTTCATTTCTGTTGCTTTTGTTTTACCACTCCCTCACATCATCTCACAGCTGTTTTTTTCCCATTTGCTACTTACTGTAAAAACAAATCCAACTTGTTTTTTCAATTAAAAGGACGCTGATACTCTCGGTTGTGAGGTACTCTTATTTCGCCTTAATAAATAACTGAGGATTCTTTTGCCTTCAATAATGTAGACGTGTATGAACCATGGCGGCAGCTTCAGCAGCTTGAAACAGCCTCGCCTATAGATGTTTCGTGTTGATGAGCTCCTCTGCCCGTCTTTTGGCCCAGTGGTTGAATCGAGTGACAGACAGGTGCACAGAGTCAAATTTTCACTTTTGGCTAGCTTAAGAATGACTATTTTTTTTTAGAATTATGCCAGCTGTTAACGCACAATGATGATTGTGAAATCAGTATGCTAAGGTACTAAATTGCTAACAACTTGCTCCCACACCATGCTATCTTGTCAGCTTTCGATGCCCGTTTTTAAGAGCGACTATTGCTTCATGCGGTAAATTAAACAAATCCCTGCAGCCTCAGCCATTTTAAAAGCCACTACAAAGGTACTCCTTCTGTGAGCTTTGTGGAACAGCCAACAATGCACCGAGCCTGCAATCTGAGAAGTGACGATGCTTCAACAGCCCAACTACTGAAATGAGGCGCGCACTGCAATCTGCCATTTGGCCATACCGTGCCTGATCCTCAAAGTGCGCGAACGCCTCAGAGGTGGGGTCAAATGCAGCCGGTCGTCCTCCAACCACTCCTGGCTCTCGTTCAGATCTGAAACATGATGGCATGGTGCGGCATGAACAACGAGCAACATTGGGAAATGCAAGACGTCCCCATTGAAACAAGAAAGAGGCTATGCTGGGTACGGTTACTATATTGCGTTTGCTGGTGTGTACGTCGGACATTGTCAATCTTGTTTTTTACAGTCCCTGATGATGCTGCGATTATGAACAGTTTAGAATAGAAAAAAAAAAGTCGTGTATCTGCTTGCTTCATTGCAAATGTCATTGAAAGACAATAATCGTCTGCTGCCCGCCCCTCGCACTTTTCCTCTCTCGAGTTGCTCCTCTCATGACAAAGTGAATCAAGGTTCCTTGAATGCAATTCAATACCCCTGCCTTTGCACTGCTCGCACACACTCCGTTGGGACAGCACTCATCTTTTTCTTGACTTTTGTTTCTTCTTCCTGGAGCAGCATAAGCGAGGGTTGTGTCCTTTTTGTGCTTCCTTTCATCTTCCTAACGCGTCATTTTTCCTCTCTTGCTTTTGTAAAAACCAATCCACGTGTATTGCCAAATAAAGGAATGCGGGGACTACAGGTTAAGAACTTACATTTTGCCTCGAATGTGCTCCCCGAGGTTTCCTTTGTGATACATAACGGGTACATGTTTGACCAATTCCAGCAACTTCAGGAGTTTCAAACAGTTCTGCCTATTAATACCTACGTTTTTTGACAAATTGTTTCAACTTTTGGCCGGAACACTGAATGAGGGACAGACAGGTACGTCAAACTCCGCTACAACGAAATTCACGGGGATCGCGAAAATTTCGTTGTAGCGAGAATTTCGTTGTCGCGGAAAAATAAGTAAATAAATAAAACAGGGCAGGCGTCTAACTGGCGTCGGAAAATCTCCCACCTACCTTTTCGCCCCAATGTTGCCAACTTGCTTGGAGCTCGCTCCGCCAAAAATAGCACCCTTTTTATAGCATGGAGTTTAAATCGTAATTTGCGGTCACAACGCGTCTCGCGGCGCTTAGACCAGCGTTGTAATATGCGCGTCGTACTCGTGGAGATCCGCGCAAAAGCAGGCGTCGTGAAATCACAGCGCGGAGTTTATATTTTAATTTGCGGTCACGGATATGCACAGGATATGCACGACACTCTGGGAGCATTTTATTTCCAAAACTTGAAAAAATCGCTGATTTTTGACTGTTTGCGCTTTTGCACGAGAACGGGAGAATGCGCTGCTCACAGTCTGCGAGGAGCTGCATGGCACATCATCGTCATGGGCGCCAAAGAAACTACGTAAAACGTCCAAGGAGTCCATGACCTGCGACGCGGTCACTGACGTCGGGCCGTCGGAACACCATGCCCGACTTCTTCGTCGTCGGATGAATTGCGGCAGCGGCGGCGGAGGCGGCGCGAGCACTCTTGCGGATCTCGGCATCACTCAGCTCCTCGTAGACGATCACGTCCGCGTCGGCATTTACGTAGTCGCTCAATGCTACATTCTCAGGAACAATGCCGGCTTCCTCGAGAGCTGCCCATGCTTCGGCCGTTGTCGCGTCTTGCCCCGGTCCAACGTCGTCGGCAGCTTGTGCATCGTCACTTGAACTGCACATCTCTTCGGGTCGAAACCCCGCGTGCGCGAAACAGTTCTTCACAACTTCACCCCGCGTCGACATCCATGCGGCGGCCAACATTTGTACAGCCATGTACAAATGTCAACTTTGGTGTCGCGCCATGCTCGGTGTTCAGGAGGATTCGCTGAAGGAGCCTTGACCGGTATGCGTACTTCACGCTGTTGATCACGCCTTGATCTAAAGGCTGGATCAGCGAAGTGCAGTTGGGCGGAAAAACTTCAGCTCAACGTTCGTCAGCTTGACGCTGCCGTCCAGGCGATGCGCTGAACAATTGTCCAGCAGCAAGCAAACACTGCCGTCTTGCCTTTTCATCTCATTGTCAAAAGAGACAAGCCAGTCAGTGAAAATGACCGGGAAATTTCGTTGAACCGGGAGAAAACAATAAAAAAAGTGGTTCGTTGTGGAGGGAGTTTAATACATTGGGGCCTATGGGATGCGGGCGGGGAATCGAAAAACCTTCGTTGAAGCGGGAATTTCGTTGTAGCGGAGTTCGTTGTAGCGGAGTTTGACTGTATACCAACAGACCAAAATTTTTGCGTTTGAGCAGCCTAAGAAAGACTACCGCCTTGCAAAAATTCCTCGGGCCGAGCTCAGCCGACAACTACAGCTGTGCGGTGCCATCGTGTTGGCTATTGGTTAGGCAAGCCATGCACTAAACAACAGAGTTACTAGTTAGTACCTGTGTGGTCGTGGCGACCCCAGCCAGGCTGGCCGTAAGAGCATCCACTGCGGACAGTCACATGCGGGTCATGGCTGACTTGCCTTTGGTTGGGCTGTTCTGGCCACTGGTTGACGTTACCGACGTGAACGTTGCCCTGCCACCCTGCAAAGGAGCAACAAAAGCGACTAGTCTTTTTAGCAAGGATGTGCCTCAATGGTTGGGGACTTTTATCCCGCTCAATCTGGCTTTGGGCTCCCCAACGCGCTCAATCCTTCCAGTTTTATTTGTTACACACGCAGTTACGTTAATCCAACCAATGCATGATGTGTTGCAACGACTGTGAACCTGTAACACTTATTTTTTTGACATGCATACGAGCCCCTTCAGTGGCTGTGCGGCAAATTACTAGCTTCCCTTGAACTTTTCAAGTCGATGTGCACGCTAATTTACATTTTGTCTTGTGTAGTAATGGAAATTGACAGTGCTGCTTGAAATTTACCAATACACTTTTCTCCCCCAAAAAGAAAAAAACCGCTCTGGACGCAAGGTGACTGAGACAAGGTGAAAATAATACAGTTGAACACCTTTATAAGAGACACGTACCAGGGAGCAGTTTCTGTCTCTTATACGAGATGTCTCTTATAAGCAGGGAACCATGTTTTCACTTACTAATCAGACCCTAGTTCAATGTGGGCACCGTATGCCTAAAATAAGCTCAAAAGAAGGCTACAGCATGTTGCAAAAGATTCATTATAATTTATGTTTGGCCCCCAGAATTTATGAAACAGTTCTGAATCTTTGTTTGCTTCATGACTGTATTTACACTGTTTTTTACAACCGATTCTACAAGCTTTCTCTCCTTTCACTAGTTTGTGGAAGACGAATCGTAGATGTTGAGTTCACTAGCCTGATGAATAGCCAGAGTGTGCAGCTTCTTCCGCTGTGTGCTCAGGCTATTCATTACGCTGGCAGGACTCAACATCTGTGATGCTTCTTGATTGGGAGCTACGCGAGTGGGAGAGTCCGCATGTGTGATCGTGCTCCGCCAATGGATGGCAGTAAGCTTCAACCACTTCTGTAAGTTGCATTTCCATTGGCAGGGCTTCGCATCGCCATTTCATAGCTGACTGAACCACCACTGTGTGTTTTCTGAAGCTACAATAAATAGCGACTGCAGGCGTCTGTCGTCCACCTGTGTTTCCACAACGGAAGCAACAGCAATTAGTGACTGGTGGCACTGCATCTGAAGTTAAAATGTCTGTTACAAGCGAGATTATTGATTAAAGTTCAAGGATGACTTGTCCCTTATAACCAACTGTCTTCTACATCCAATGTCTGTTATAAAAGAGGTCAATTTAATGGGAAAGATAGGGCAGCCAACCATGTGGGTGAATAGTGTCTCTTACCCATTTCTCTCTTACATCCATGTCTCTTATAACGAGGTTCAACTGTATGTGCGTCACACGTACATGAAAATTGACATTATGTGTTTAAGGCCTTCAAATACCGAATGACATTATGTGGGCGGGCCGTGCTACACGTGAAAACGCAAAGGCATTCAATTGTGTTAGGCATGATAGGTGATCATGACCAAAAAAAGAAATGCACTCATATTTTAGACGATTTCAGCAAAGAGAAAAATGTCTTACGAGGATTTAAAAATGTCTTTTTGTGAAGGAAAACATTCTAAGAAAAAGTGGTTTCTAAAAAACGGTGTGAGCCATCTCTAAAGTTGCTTCAGCAGCTGCCGTCGCCTGCCAGTGGTAGCCAAATAGGAAAATTCAAAACGACGAGTAACGCACTATTTTGCCTTTTGCGCTGTTTTAAAGACCTTCGTCTTCTTCAGCACTTTGGCACCAAGAGTGCACAAAAAATGATCTTATTTCAAAGTTCAGCTACTTTTCCGCATCAACAATCTGGTGCTGAGAGTTTGGTTAGTATTATATTTGGTGCTCACTGCGTTCGAGAGTAGGCAGATGTAAGGCGTTCGTGAAGGCGAATGAGTTGTGCGGATACTCCTTTAAAACCAAAAATGACATTTGAGCGAATGGTATTAGATTTTTGCGCGTAGCAGCGAATTAATGGCATTAAAACTTACGGCATTAAGCACTCAGTTGTCATTTTTCAGATACGTGTGGCACAATATAACTCAGTTCTTGGAAAGAAAGCCACAATCTGAAGTGCAGAGACAGCAGCTCTCTCCCCCCTGTGCCACTGGGTTAGAGAAGCAATGCAACGGCACTCACTCTCACTGGGGGCTCCACGTGAGGGGTCACCCAAGGGGTTGTCCTGGAAAGGAAATCAGACTGCTGTCACACAACCTCCGCATGCAACCCCGAAGCAAATAAAGTAATTCCGGATCAAGTAATTTTCCTTTCCCACAAATTACGGCACCTTCCTTTGGAATGTACTTGTGTGCTACCAGTTGCGAAACTTGCAATGCAGTTCTATGAAAAACGCCGCCAGCAATGCTTTACCCTCCTGACAAGAGTAGTGACACAAAATTTCAAAGCTGAGATAGCTATGTAAAATGCTTCCTTTTTATCAGGAGATATCTGCAAGCAAGTCTCAACAGTAGCTGTTCACTATAACATATTTTAAATCCATTTAATCTCTGCCCGCAAGAAACACGGCCCAAACAGCCTGGTGACAACATTGTCAAGTTCTTTGCCAAAGCTTCCATCGTCCCCGGGTCAGTAGACTACACTACCAGGGAGTCTAGCAAATTATTATTCCCCGACTTTTCCAGGTTTTCGCTGACAATTTCAGGTAAAATTCCCTGACTGCAGTAGAGGTGGCGACATTTTCCAGACCATTAGCACAAAACACAAAGCATTGTTTTATTTACAGGAAGCACAAATTATTCACCACAGATTACAGCTGCTGACATGAGTGTCTATCATTGCACAAGGTCTGTGCAAACACAAATCTGTTCTTCCTGTATAAGAGCGTCAGCCATTGCACAAGGGTTCTCGAAGCACACATCTTTACTTTTAAAGGAGTACGGACACGAAATTTTCGTGTCACGTTTTTTTCGCTGCTATGGGTGCCTATTATCCCACTAATCATATAATGGCACATTAGACGGTCGATTGCAGTGTAAACAACCAATTTACGGCTTCATTGATTTGTGTTAGTTTTCAGTTTCGACAAAACAAACGCCAAGCGGCCGCCATGACAGGAGGTAGCACGTGACGTCACCAGTCTTGTCGCACCGCAGCCGGTCTGGACGCGCGCGTCCAGACCAGCCATGGTCTTCACCATCCCTGCCGCGCCTGTGCAGCGTGACGTCAGTCCTGAAACCATGACGTGTCCACACCGGCGTAGCAGCGGCGCAAACTGCAGCCAGTCGCATCGGCTACGTCACAGGAGCCCCTGACGTCGGCAGTTTGGGGCAAGTAGCAGATGATTGCCATGCTGGCCCACTCTGGGCTTTCTCGTGCGGGCAGAGATTAAAATGGATTTAAATAGTACGTTATACTGAACAGCTACTGTTGAAACTTGCTGGCAGGATATCTCCGGATAAAAAGGAAGCATTTTACATAGTTATCTCAGGTTTTAAATTTTGTGTCACTACTCCTTTAAGAGTGTCAGTTTTTGCGGGAGACTGGCTTCTGTTAGCGATTATCTAAGCAGCCTTCGCTTCTTTTCTTCTAGTCTTTTGACAACAGCAGCCACACTGTTCTTGTTTTTCTCAACATCCGACGTAACCTGCATTTCTGTCTTCTTAATCCGTTCAAGTTCGCCCAGTCCGGATTAAAGGAGCACTTTTTTGCCACTGACATCGTCACTGAAGAGACTTCACTTGTGGAAGCACAATGCAAACACAACGCCGATGGAAGGTAACACCGTTAAGACAGAAGACTGAGCACAAAAACAACAAACGCGTATACCCAGCATATCCCAGCGCACACTGCTGAAGGTTGCCAGACAAACGAGGTCTCTGGAAAAACTTTTCCGGGGCCACACTTGTCAGCTCTGGCGCTGCTACCTGCCCCACTGGCTTGGATTGGATTTGTCCACGTTGGCTGCTCCCTTTGCATCGATTCGGGCGAGCAGAGCCTGCGCTCCACTCTAGGTAGAATTTATTTATTTTTCACTCTATCAAGTTTCCGGTCATTTTCCCTGACTGGGTTAGCATTTTGACAACATTCCCTGATCATTCCCCGGTTTTTCGTGTAGATAACATTTCCCTGACAATTCCCGGTTTCCCCAGTTGCTAGACACCCTGACTACTCTCTAAGCACAAATGAAATCTCCGCACACCCGTGAAAACAACCGTGTGCTAAACCTTCGGGCACACAGGTGTTTTCGCTTTTCGCCTTCATCAGAAAAGCAGCCACTGCGGCCGCAAGACTGAATCCGCGTCCTTGGGCTCAGCAGCACAGCGCCTTAGCCACTGAGCCACCGTGCGGCGGGTCAGAAAAAGAGGAGGCGATGATGTCAACTCACGGCAGCGGCCGGGCCGAGGACGGTGCGTACGGCATGCGCCCGATCCTGCAGGAGACGCACATCCTGGGCATCGACAATGCCCATCCTGCGGATGTCCTGGGCCGTGAAGAGCCACAGGCAGCCTGGGTCCACCCCCTGCCGGAGCAGCATTTCGGCGTAGATGGGCACCTTGAATGCAGCCAGCCCGGTCCCCGCCAAGAAGGTCAGCCACGTGCGCAGATCCGGTCGCTGGATGCCTGCGCAATCGTCCGAGTGTCTTACCAACTACCCCAACTACCAGTTTTGCCAAGCACAATGCACAGTTCAATGGCGAAACGACGACCCCTGTTCGAAGGGGCCACAAAGACAAAATACAGTAGAACCTCGTTGACACGTAAAAAAAAAAAGCGAGGGAGAAACACACAATGTGGGAAAACGTACTACGCAGTAAGAAACGTACTGTGGTAAATTTTTAGTGTTAGCATTTGAGAGCATAGTACTAACTGGGAAATCATATGAACCGAGAACATATCATCGCCGTTTTACTGTACAAGAACTAGCCTCGCGTAGCTCACACAGCTCCACGCCAGCCACAAAAGGTGGTTTTTAACCGTAAAAACACAGCAAATATCGAAGAACTTTCGAATTTCACGCTAGAGGGATGTAATATGAGCAGGAGTGACATATTATGGGCAAGGCCTAAAGACAGTTATTGCTTAATTCGTGGTTCCTCAAAGTGGGTTCCACGGAACCTAGGGGTTCTGCAGGCCCCTCCTCGGGGTTCCGCGAGCCACTGATAAATTTTCCCTGGTTCCAAACGCGCCTAGTAACTTAGATGGCGAACCCTAGGTGCGATCGATCTAAGAAACCTCCATTACTCATGCCCGACTGTCAGTAAGCACATCTCAGCGCATAACAGAAAGGCGCGAGCTGCTCAATAAATCCCGCCAGCAGATTGTAGCCAGCCAGACTCCGAAAACGGGCCGCGTGGTTAAGCTATTGCACTTGAATCTCGGCCTTATATTACCCCCTAGTGCATTTCTCCTGTTTGGAGATAGGTGCCGCTAGCGTACGCGCTCATGTGAAGTCGACATTCACGTGCAATAAATTCAAAAGCAAGCAAGCTTGCTTCCTTTTGAATTTATTGCACGTGAATGTAGCGTGAATGGAATGAAAAATGGCGAGTGCGGGGGGGGGGGGAGTTCCGGTTCCTGGGCACTTAACAGAGCTTAGCAGGGTATCCTGGGACCAACATGCTTGAGAACCCTGGGCCTTAACTCAATGTTTCCCAGTTTGAACAGCAGGTACTGCTGGAGACAAGTTGCCTTTTCAAAAGTAAACGTCCAGCTAAGTTCACTTTTTGTCCCTTAGGTGGTGTGCCAGTACACATGCTGTTCATTTACTGTGAAGAAGGGGTGCAGGCAGGACCCTGAACCTGGAGCGGAGTTTTGCAACTGGTATGTATCATGGAACCCTGAGACTTACCAAGCTCTTGCTCGGAACTGGTGGCAAAGGGACGCCCAGGGCATGGCTGGAATCCTTGCTGGGGGGCCGGTCTGTTGGTGCTCAGGGGGTTGCCCTGGATTTGGAAGTTGCTCGGGAGTTCCCGCAGTGGTGCCTGCAAAGGGACAACAATCCAAGCCAAGCCAAGCCCAAAGTTAGAAGCCAGCCCGAACATTTTGAGCCAAACACTGAAGAGCAGCTGCCCTTCTTTGCACGTCCATCCGTGCACTCTTTCTATTCTCTCCCCAATTTAATACTGCCCATGTTTAAAGCACAGTGAAATTTGCTTTGTATGCCGCATCGCAGCAGTGGGCCTGAAAGCCTAGAGAGCCAGAAAACTTTTGAAAATTTGGTTAGGCTGCGTTTCAATCGAGTTTTACTTTTTTTGAAAGTGAATAAGAACGCCACTACTGCGCCACCCTGCATCGCCCCTTCTTTCTCGTTCCTTCATTTCTTCTTTCCTCGTCGCACAAGTAACCCCGCCACCTTGACTGGTGCACACAACAGACAGCTTTATTGGCCACCTGTACACACTTGGAGTGAAGCTGCAAGAGTGCTTAAAAAACGGCAAGTGTGTATGAAGGTGCAGAGCACTTTAGGGGCTCGCCTTGTCGCCGTAGCTCGCTCACTGGACCCAAGTAGCGCCATACGTCGTTCTGTCGTCGCGGCGTCCCGCAGAGGCTTCGAAAGCCAAGTGGTTTATATAGTCACAAGCGTTCGAAGCTCGTGAACCACTGGCACTTGTCATACATCTCCCCGTTGTTAAGCGCAAAGAAAACTGTAGGTACATTTGAGGCAAAATATACGCAGTTAACGGGCAGCACCCGCGTTTATTTAGTTAGGAACGCCCATTGGGTTGGTTTTTACGATAGTAAGCAAAAAAAAGTTGCAGTGCAACACCGACACATGCAGGAGTAAAAGCAAGCACAAAAAGAACAGAACTCCTGCTAGCGCAGTTTCAGGCAGTGGGTGTGCGAGCAGTGTGAAGGTGGGAAATTTGAATTGCATTGGGTGGCAGCAGTGAGCGAATAACGGCGCTGCAGCCCATTATGATCCAATCACGTGTACTTTGTTGCTTAGTAAGCTAGCTAGCCACGTTGGGACCATTGGTGTGCCCAAAAGAATCACTAGGTGTAACAGAATCAAATTGGTGCTCTATGCACTGTGGCTACAGCTGCACTACGATGTGCACAATAGTAGAGAGGACTTGTTCTCCGCCTCAATCCAAAAGTAAATAAATAATCATCCACTCATTGGTCGGAAACTGAACCTGAATCCTCGTTCACAGCTACCCCGACACTTTAACCGCTGAGCCACTGTGGTGGCGAGCCCACAGTTAGAAGCACGGAGAGGATAGAAAAACAATCATTTGAGACTCACCCTTGCTGATGCCTTGGGACCACCTTTAGGTGCTGGTGCTGTAGGGTTGTTGGCGCCCACCTGGTAATTCTGTACCAAAAGAATGGATAACATCAACCAAGAAAGAAGACAGTGTCTATAAATACATGCACAAATAGATCTGTTGTCTTGAGCTACACAAAAATTTGCGTTTAAAACTAGTCTTCCCAAAAACTTTTCAAGGCTTGTACAATTGAGCAAGAAATGTGCCATAACAGCTGGTGTGGTGAAGTGCACAGCCGTTTTACAGAGTAACGCTCACTCCACACTGTAATGAGGGTACGACTCACAGTGCGTTGGGCTCCTTGGGCATTCCAGTTGTTCCTGTTCTGCTGTCCAGTCTTGAACGAAGAAAGAAAGAAAGAAAGAAGAAAGAAAGAAAGAAAGAAAGAAAGAAAAAAGCTCAATTAGGTTCAGAAGTGTGCACAATAAGAATGCCGCAAGAATGGCACCACAGCAGTTCCAACCTACACATATCAACTCCCGTATACCTATCTTCTTGGCGAGCCTTGTAACGACCTCAAAATGTAATCTTTCAGGATGCTTAAAAGTATTTGCAAAGTTTGATCATGAGGGACACATCCACTGCCAACACCACTTCCGGTAAGTGTGAGCCTTTATAATACAGGGCATAAAAACAGATGCACCCACGCTGTCAAAATACAGCAACATACGGTCGAACCTCACAAATTTGAAGTCGCATAATTCGAGCCAACGGATAATTCAAACTGGCCCATTGGTCCCGGCAAAGTGACATGTATTTGAATGGGGGAAAGCTCTCACTAATTGAAACCTGAAACACGTGCCACAATTAATTCAAACAATATTTCCTGTCCACACAGATTACTTTTGGTGAAATTCGAAGCCGACGGCCAAAGTTCGATGCGTCACTGGCCCTCCGCAGCCTCCCAATCCTGTAACCGCATACGTTTAGGCAGCTGGCATAAACCACGCCAGCCTCGCTTCGCACGCTTGTGGAGGCGTGCTCCTTTTTGTTGCCTTTTTTTGTACTTTTGCAGCGCACAATTAGTGAAAGTGCACTCCGAAAGACATTCACTACCGGCTGCTCTATCGCGCATGCATTTCTGATACTGGTAGCATGCGCTGTACCGCCAATCCAAGGGACCACCGCTAGTTCGAATCCCGGCTAATTTTAACAGATTTTCTATCCCCTTAGAGTTCGAAATGATGAGGTTCGACTGTACATGTATTTCAAGCCTCAGCCTTTCCACACTATCTCTGTTCTATCAATGCTGATGTGCTAAGATAGGCCTAGTTGGCTGCTGTCACTGTCGAAATGTCACGAACACCACAGTAGCAAACAGGATGCAGAGAGAGGGCATAGGACCTGTCCGTCATCGTGCTGCATATGATAATTCGCTATTCTACTATTTGGAACTTAGAAGGATTATTTTGCATCAGAAGCGCGCTTACGTGCTTTGAAGGCGAAAGACTGGCGACACTCATTAACAGCTTCGTTACTGCTACATTGTATTTGCGTCTCTTCCATCGCTTTCGTTGCTTCGTCTTACTGCGCAAGCTATGTCAGCAAGCCGACCGGCACACGCCACAGCTTCCCTAGAATCGGGGTTCTGTGCGGCTGGTGTGCACTTGGTCTACTCACATAGTATGCACCGTTCTACAACTTTCACATTTCCAATTCACAGTTTTGTGAAGCGCGTACACTGTCCCCTCAAAGCTCCCTCCTGATTCTGGGCCAATCGTCCAAGCAAATATGTGCCACAAAGAAAGGAACGACGACTAACTTTTGTTCTACTGCTCGCAACTAGTTGGGGTAGCACAGTTGGTAGAGCGTTGTGCTGCTACTGTAGAGACCCAGGATTGAATGTCACTCTTCATAATGGTGGCCATTTTCTGGACTGGACAAACAAAGGCGCTGTTTTCACAAGCTGGTGCACTGAAAGCGTTCGCTTTAACACACCTTGCGGTACGGATGCACCTGCCAGTGGCACGGCCGCTGGGCGTGCTGAGACTGGCGACCCCTCATGGGGCCTGCACCACGACGGTTCTTGTTCGGCTTCTGTTGGGCCACCAGCTTTGTGATGTGCGCCGTGGCAGCGTTGTGGGCCCCGTACGCCGTGACAGTGCCATCCAAGTGCCTGGGTTCAAAAAGGAGTACAGATGGCAACACCCTTGTCTATAACACAGGTTTCGTACTTATAGCCTTATCTTGCCTCGGACGAAAAGCATTTGAAGAAAACTACTGTGTCATTCTGAAGTCTTGACAATATATTTTGACCTCTTCGTCTTTTGTGACAAGTTTGGGTCGGCAGTTTTGAGAAGTAACCAGCTGAAGTTGAACTCAGTGTTATAGACAAGGGTGGTGCGCACCGTACATGACGACACCACTGTTAAAGTGCTCCGGGACATTTTCTCAGCCTGGGACGAATACTCGTACGGTCGAACCTCGTTAAAACGATGTAGTCTCGGGACAGCAAATTAGTTTGTTATATCCAATATTTGTTGCAACGGTAGAGCTAAAAACTGGCTCAACTAATCTACAATCTGGCTCGCGCAAAAATACTCGATACAAAAATGCATTTTTTAGGCTTCGAGACCACCATAAACATGGTAACCCATACCTTTCTCCTTGTTGCACATCAAGCTCAATGACCCGGAACACTGAGAACGTGAAATTACTGCAGAACAAAGTTCACTTGACAAAACAGGCTTGCGTGTTTATTTATTTGAGGAAGGATGTGATCTTCATCTGGCGGCTACTCACAGCACTGAGCAGGATGGAGTTTTCCGCAGTGGCGTTCTACAAAAGGGCCTTTATACTTCTGCAGTTTTGGATACGGGAGGGTTTTTCCATTCCAAGTAGCTTCTCAGCCTACTGGTCAAACATTTCTTCGTTATATCCGATATCGCGCATGGCTCTCACAATTTCAGTTTCATTACAAGGAACAAGTGTCACTGGAGTGAAGCGTGACCAACCAAAGTTCGCATTTGGCTCGCTATAGTCGATAATTTGCGATACGAGTGTTCATTATAACGACGTTCAGCTGTAGCATCTCACTTCCTGTCCCCGAAACACAAATGCACTCTGCCTGAGTGGTTTTACTACCAAATGGTTTTCTTTAACGTTTTGGTGGTTGATTGGCTATGAGGTTTAACGCGTCGACGCTACACGTGCGCTACGATGCCGCCGTAGTGGAGGGCTCCGGATTACTTTGACCACCTGGGGATCTTTAACATGCCCCAAAATCTCGAACACACGGGCGTTTTCGCTTTTCGCCTTCATCATAAAAGTACCACTGCGGCCGGGATTGAAACCATGTCCTTGGAATCAGCAGAACACCTTAGCGGAGAAGTGCTGTTTAGAGTCACTATATTATATATATATA